>CM034153.1:305439934-305576029 GCA_019776745.2 Taxus chinensis | reverse complement strand
TCCCCCTGGAGACTTTCAGAGGATGTCCCCATTGTGACTTGGGTCACTGTGAAATCTACCGGAGACAGATCTTTTTTCTCTTTGGTGGGATCAGGGTAGGCTATTTCCATAACCCTCTCACCTGCAGCGCTCTTGGAGAAGCGTGTAACCGGCTTGTGCTTCTTTGCTCCTTTAGCCGGAATGACTGAAAAGTCCATCGGAGCGATGGGGACTTTCCTCTTTGGTTGGCTCAGCTGCTGAGAGATCCAAGCTGGTCCTATTGAAGAAGGACCAGAGACAGAGGGGGAGGCAACAACGGTAGAAGAGGGGAAGAACGTGGAGACACGCGGCGGCGGCATTGAAAGAATAGCCAAAGACATGCCCACGGGAGGAAGGGAAACCGCAGCTGTAGAAGACATGGGAAGGGAAGGGAGCCCGGAAATGAGGGAAGAAATGGAGGAAGACAAATCAGCGAGAGAGGAGAAGATGGACGAAGAGGCAGGGGAGAGAGTAGAAGAAGAAGGAGAGGACACAACCAAAGGAGTGGTGGCCGACATCTGAGGAAGGGGAGGAAAAGAAGAAGAAGGGATAGAAGGGACCTCTGTAGTTGTAGCGATGCCGACATCCTGGGGGATGGGCGTATAGGACTATCCTCTGTCAATTCCTTCTCTGGCGAATCCAGGGTTATTACTTGTTCAGGCTCTGAAGGAAGAGGACTTTCAGGGGCTTCCTCCTGAATGGTGCTAGGCTCACCTTCCGCAGCTTTGCCTTTTAGCTGCTTCTTTGACCTTGGAGGTGCATTACCCAAAGGAGAAGTTGTAAAATCTACACCGAGGTAGATTAACCCATTCATGCGGCACCAATGCTCTATTCTCCACATAGTCTCCTTGACCCTCTCCTCGATTGTCTGAGGAGCCTTGCTTCTGTCAATGTCTGGGAAGGGCCAATCATCCCCTTCTGTGTCATTATACACTTTGTCTACTTCGTCTTCCGTGGTTTGGAAGCCTTTTGGGACAATGGCCACTCCGTAATGGATGATTTCCGTTAATGCCAAGTGAGAGTGATCCTTTCTTCTGAGTTCTACCTCATGGAGAACGTCAATGTAGATATCCTCAATCTGAGGGACATGAATCGGATCAAGCTTAGCCCTTGGTAGACAGCCCCTAGGGTCGAATGTAGGCCTTGCCAGGAAATCATGCTTTAGGTTGAGCAATTCTGCTCAGCAAAACATCTCCTTCGCTTGTGATAGCTGAGCATGTTGTAACGGCTACCCTACTGTGAGGGGGAAAGGAAGTTCCGCCCTTCTTTCTCTTGAGGCACTTTTCATGGTATGTGACGAGCTGTCTTGATAGTTCCAATAAAATCAGCTTTGGTCCCAGCATACCTTGGCAACCTGGTTGGTTCGCCCAAAAAGTTGACCGCCCTCAGATAGTAGGTGAATGTGGGAAAACTGGGTGAACAAGGCCCCCCACTTCTCTGTGACTGCCACTATGTTTTTGGTCGTGCGGCCATGAGCTAAGTTCGGGCGCAACATGCACATGATGTGGTAGAAAGAAGAAAACATCATTGATCTTAGCGAAGTGTTGGGGATGCTGTTCTCCAGCTTCAGCTCTTGATAGTATTCATATATTTGGGCCTGAGGACAAGTTCCACTTCGGTGCAGCCCTGGATAATCTCTTTCAGACGCAGTAGCATACACTACGTAGGAGTTCATGTGGAATACTCCTGTTGTAGCGAACTGTTGTAGTTGCTCGGATATTGTGCTGCTTATTATCTCCCCCAGCAGAAACGCTGATCGGGCAGATTCTCGTATTCATTGTTTCCAGGTACCGCATCATCCACTTATGGAAGTAGTGAGCAATCTGAAAGACCGAAGACTCTGCTCAGGAAGGTGATTGTATCACTGAGTTCCTCTGAGAAATCACTCCGGTGGATAGTTGAGGCCACCGGGTCACTACCTTCTTATTCTTAAGGTAGACCTCATTCATTAACTGCATGCACTGGTCCTCATTGTCCTCCCAAGCCTTGATGCATTCTTGTGGCTAACAGCCACATAGTTCCGGTGATGAGGGATGCCAAGCATTAACTCAAAGCGACGGGCAGTAAGGTTTATAACTACCTCGCCCTTTGCTATTCTCGACACATCTTGTGTCTTTGTTGAAGGATTGTGCAACAACATCATGAATCGTTATAACAGCACTGACAGGAATCCCCACCGGCGAAGTGCAGGGCGCTGCCTATCAATTTATCCATCCATGGACTCCTTGTCACTTTCTGAGTCCTTACCCAGAATTCTCTATGTCAATGTGGCCCCAATTCAGAATCCCTGACATCCATATTACACTCTGCCTGTGATTCGGGCATCCTGACCCTCTGATATTTGTATTTCATTTCTTCTTCTGTTAGCTTTGCCTTCCCTCTTGGTTTGGTGGGTCTCTTGCTTGACCAGTAGACATGTGTTTCTTCAAGGCTTATCTGATGATCTGCACGTAGAGAAGGAGCGAAACCCAATCCAAGAAGCTGAATTAGTCATTTGATCTTCCATTGGAATACTAGCAGAAGAAAAGAGTTAGAACTTTAAGGTTCGGGACGCAGGGCGCATGAAAAAAATGTATATAACAGGCTGAATAGTCAAGGCGCACAGGAAAAGGGTTGCAACAGAGGTTAAGTTGGCGCCAAAGGCGCATGGCGCATGGATGAAGCAGACTGCATTATTATATAGAAGGGCGCACAGGAAATGCATGTTACATTGAGATTTGGTGCGCCTTTGGCGCATGGGCAGATTGTGCAACATGGAAAAAAAATGGACCGCCAAAGGTATATGGCGCGGCGCATGGAGGGTCTACACAACATCATGTACTTGCAACGGAAGGTGCGCCCGCGCCTTGGAGGCTTTACACTTGCGCAAATAACTCTTGCGTTGCATGGAAGCTGGGCGCGCCCTTTAGCGCATAGAAGAGGGATGCAACAGGGGTAAAAGATGCGCCAAAGGGATATAAGGAGGCGCGGGTTTTGAGCGTGTTACGGGCCGAAAGGGTGCGCTTAGGGGCGCATGATTCTTGACTGCAGATGGGGGATAGACGCGCCGAGGGGCACGACTGTCTAAGGTGTAACATGACGCGACAGCGCTCCACGGGAAATACCAAAACACTTAAAACATTTAAACATTCTTCATTCTAACACTCACAAAGGAGGCTTGGTGGAACTAGGCCTAAAAAAAAAAAAGGGGTTTCAACCACACCAAGCCTAATCAAACTAACTCCCCCTACAAACTGGAAATGAGGGAGGGAGAGGATGAAGAAGTTAAAATATGCGGGATAGGGGAAGAACCAGCCCAATGCAAAACGACATTTAAAACAGGCCATCAAACGAAAACCAGACCGAGCACACCAAAGCACAAAAATGAAAAAGAGGATGGACCTCTTACCTTCGAATGTATAACGACGGTTTGGAAAGCGGGTCCACAGAGAAAATGACAATTGACAGAGCAGAGCTGACACACCCAGAGCAACACGTGCCTTGACAAAATGCAATGAAAATGACATGGCGCGCACAGGTATATATAACAAAATTTGTCATTAATGCGCCAACCACCATTTGAAAAGGCGCGCGAAAACTGTTGTTGACAGGAAAAAAATGCATGCGCCCTTTGGCGCGCGAAAAGGAATGACAACAGGAGCATAGGTGCGCCTTTGGCGCGCCCAAAAACTTGGATGTCGACATGGGAAAATGTGCACCCTTTGGCCCACCAACAAAAACACGATGTTTTTAAGCAAGTTGTAAGGCAAATACATGCGCCCAGCCAAAAAGGCTCAAAAAAAGACTAAGTTCGAAAGCTAATTTTCCGAGAAGGGAATTTTAAATCGTTTCGAACGCGAGGGATCCCTATCGAGGGATCAAGACAAAATTTTTCGGTATGGTTATCGGTAAAATTGCCCTTGTCAATTTTACGGGATAACAGCTGGCTCTTTCTGGGGACTATCCTTGAGTAAAACTCAGGGGTAGAGAATCCCAGATCACATGTGCCTATCCATTGGGGCAAGGAGTCAAAAAACAAGGGGGACCGGAGGGAGAACAAAGAAAAAAACACACAACAAACCGAAAGCAAACACACAACACACAAAGCAAACTGTACAAAGAAGAGAGCAAGCTCTACTTCCTGAAGATCTTGAGATGTTGCCCGCTATAGGGAAGCGGGAGTTCAGCTCCATCCAGATATGAGAGATAGAAACTATTCTCTCCATTGAGTGCTTGATTTTGAAGGGTCCTCTCCATAGGGAATCAAAATTTTACCGGCATGCCCTTTGGTTCTCTCCGCTTGTCCCAGAGAAGGACGAGATCTCCCACTTGAAAATCTCTCTGCTTGGCCTTCTTGTCGAAAAGCTTCTTCACTTGATTCTGATGTTCAGTGATCCTGTCGACCACCCTTACTCTCTTTTCTTCAAGTTCCGCAAGGTACATGATTCTCTTTTCCAGAGAACTTGAAAATTTTCATCTTCGATTGCTCGTGCCAAGCGTAGAGCAGGAAGTTCGCAGAAATGGGAAAGTTCGGCATCAGTGCCATATAACACTTGAAAAGGTGACATGCCGAGGGATCTCTTGGGGGTAATGCGGTCTACCCACAAAGCGTCGTACAAAGACTTGTGCCACATCCGCTGATTTTCATCTACTAATTTCCGTATGATGGTTACCAAGTTATTATTACTGGATTCCGCCTGACCATTTCCCTGAGGGTAATAATCTGAGGCATGTGCTAAAGTTATCCCCTATTCATAGCAAAAACTAATAACTTCCGGGAAGAGAAGTTAGAAGCATTATCAGCAACGATTTTATTTGGAATGCCAAACCTGACAATGATATTTTCCTTGATAAACTGCAAACCACCTCAGAAGTGGCATGCTTGACAGGTATGGCTCCACCCATTTAGTGAAGTAATCTGTTGCCGTGAGGACATAGCTATGTCCAGCACTCGATTGAGGATTGAGTGCACCAATAAAATCAATTCCCCATTGCCTGATGGGTTCATTGATAATGACCGGCCTTAGGGGGAGGGCAGCCAACTTGGGCTTGCCGACGAATTGTTGACAGGGTTCACACTTTGCCACCCAGGTAGCCGCATCTTGAAAGAGCGTCGGCCAGTAGTACCTGGCTCGAATGATCTTGTGTGCTGTCACGGAAGAAGAAAAATGGCCTCCACAGGCTGAATTGTGAACACTTTCCAGCAGTTTTACTTGCTGGGGCTTGTCAACACATCGCAGAAAGACACCGTCTATCCCCGCGCTTATAAAACCGTCATCCCAGATGACATATTTAGCTGCCCTGAGCTTTACAGTACGCTTCTCCTTTACAGTTAGGTGCATCGGGCATTCGCCGTAGGTGAGGAAAGAAAGCAATGTGTCGGAGTACCATTCGTCGCTAGTTGCCACAAATAGAACCAGAGGCAGAGAATCGGGCCCTTCTAGAGGGTTTTAACTCTTTGTCGGTACAACCCCTTTCTCTTTCATCAGGATTTTCTGAACCCTTCATTTCTCAGCCATTAGCTGACACAGGCCTTTACCCCTCACCAGCTTGGTGGGTTTAATATCTAGGTCATATTCCTGGACCTTTGCGATCCAATTCCCTCTCAAGCTTCCTAACTCCTGCTGAGTTAGAATTGATTTCACCGCGGTGTCGGGAAACCAGCACCACCGTATGCGAGTTCAGAATGTAATACCTGAAATTCTTCACCGCTTTGACAACGGCAAAGGCGTGCTTTTCTAATTGAGTCATCTTCAACTCGTGGGGCTTGAGGGGGAGAACTCATGAATGCAATCGGGGATTCAACATCCTCCGAGTTCTTTTGCATTAGGATTGCAGACACAGTATGTTCGGAGGCGTAACTATACATAATGAAGTCTTTGGAGAAATCTGGACATACCAGGACCGGCGCATGAGCAACAGAAGTTTTTATCTCTTCAAACGACCTTTTTCCCCTCTTCACCCATCTGAAAGTGGGTGACCCTTTCATCATGTTCAGTATGTGGCGGGTCTTCTCAGCAAAATCAGGGACAAAACGCCTAAGAAAGTTCACCTTTCCGAAGAAAGAATGAACACCATTCTTGCTTGTAGGCAGAGTAAGGCTTTGGATAGCCTTAACTCTTTCGGCATCATCTTGGTTCCTTCTTTGCTAACCACATGGCTAGCAATTTCCCTTCAGTAACCCCAAAAACAGATTTTTTGGGATTTAGGGAAATCCCATGTTCTCGACACCTGGCCAATACTTGCTCCAAGTGATCACAATGATCACTTCGTCGTTGGAGAACACGGTTAAGTCATCTAGATAAACTACAATGACTTTTCCCATCATGCCTTTGAATGCAAATTCCATGGCCCGCTGAAAAGTGCACCAGCGTTGGTTAGGCCGAAAGGCATTCTGCTGTAGGCAAATGTACCCCATGGAGTAGTGAATGCTGTTTTGAATTGATCTTCAGGCGAGACTTCAATCTGATTATAGCCTGAAAAACCGTCAAGCATAGACAGCATTTCTGATCCAGTTACTGCTTGCAGAACTTGATCCATTATGGGAAGAGGGTAGTTGTCTTTCAGTGAAGCTTGATTCAAGTTTCGGAAGTCTACGCAGATGCGTATTTCACCGTTTTTTCTCTTGCGCACTGGCACAAGCATTTAGTGAAAGAGCATTCCTCTTCTTGTTCTCCTTTTTCTACATCGAATATCATTATTGATTTGGGTTTAAATTACGTGCATTTCATCCTTTGAGTGTTGCGTTAGATCACATAGATTTAATTAACAATCACACAGTGGAGGTCATGACCACTTGGTGATTGGATTTGGATTAAGCGTAGTTCACATTTGTACACACACTCTCAGGCCAAACCACTAAATAATTTACATGTTTCTTAAACACTCCCTTTCTAGGAAGAAGCCGTCAAGGATTTAACAACCCATTGACGGTGGGCACCTCCCAGTGTTCTGGACGGTTTGTCATATCAGAGTTCGGACCTATAATCAACCAATTTTGACTTCAAAAAATTAATAAAAATGAACATTTTGAAAATTTCAAAAGGTTTTACTTTGCGTATTCTATCGCTCTCATCGTGATCGTCTCATTTTTGTGATCGTTTCGGTCTTCGTTTCATCCTTTTCGAGCAAGAACTCCTCCCGTCAGGTCTTAAATTACATTAAATATTAATTAATTAATTAATTACTCTTTGTTTGATAAAATTAAATTTTTAAATGATTATGGGGTTTTTTAATTAAATAAATATTAATTAAAATTCATTCGACAAGATTTATTTTAATTGCCGGGGGAAAAAGTAAGCTTCCACTTCCCATTGTCGGGGATGCCAAATTGGCTTCTCAGTACTCGGATTTCCCCTTTCCTGGCAAATTTATTTTAATTCCCCGCCTGTGGGATTTCTTCCACCGATTTCCAAATCAATGAATTGGCAAACGAGAAAAAAATCTCCCAATTTCCCACATGGGGAAATAAAACAGGAGATTGCCAGCCCGCCTTGCCATTTCTGTTGGCAAATGGTTGTTAATTTCCTCACTTCCCTCTAGCAATTAATGCCACTACCCGGGAAAGAGGGAAGTTATTTTAACGAGACGAATAAGAAATGGCTGTGAGGAAGCTTCCTAAATCCTCATAAAAATCCTTTCCTCAAACTCGTTGGAAGAAGTCATGCGAAGCTTTCCAATTTCTTCTTATTTCTTCTGGAGTAACATCTCAGAGTAATATTTTATCACATCCCTCAACAAATCATCACACAAGAGCTACTCACAGCCAGAGAACATTCATTAATTTCCACGTAGAAGTCAGTTAGTTGAGAGATTACCAAACGCATTGGTTTTAAGAGTTGTTCGACACAAGCATACATATAAAGAACATTCTTCCCACACAAGCCATGAAGAGTAGTTCAAAACAAGAACAGAATTTCAAAGCAGTAGACTGGAAGTTTTTGCTCCACGTTTCATTTGCAAGCTCCATATCATTCATCAACGTAATGAACACAGGGGGAACAATCCAAAATGCAGTCAAAGGAACAACAATTCTCAACGCATAGGAGAGAAATTAGGAAGAAACAAAAACAACTGAAGATTCCATGCATTCATTAAGGTAGAAATCCCACATTCCAGTCAGGGTCAATACAACATATTTCCACGCCCAAGAAAGAATTTTTAATGCATATGTCGAGATTTTTAGAGAATCCACGCAGAGATAGAAAAATAATCACAACACCAATAGTCCATGCCACATGAGATGGAGAGAGGTGCTCTGTCACCTACAGTGATGAGAATCATAAGTATAGAAAACAATTCCACTCCAACATAAGACAATGAAATAAACACCACTCATTATGCAGCCAACTGTCAAGTTTCCAGGAAGGTTAAAAAGGAGCATATTTCCACACAGGAATTCAAAACAAAAGGCCACACAAGCATGTCGTAGAAAGTCAATTGTCCATGCAACCACAGAAATAACAAACAACTCCATGCCTAAACGTGGGCAGTTGTTCATGCATTGGTTTAAGAAGAGACAGATCCCACACAGGTTATTGCCCACAGATGCATAAACAAAATCCAAACACGTTGGCCGAAAGTCAAGATAGTTGTTAGGAAAGAATCCACACCATACTCCAGGCAGGTTTGCAAAGCTCTCAACACAGGTCAACATAGTAGGGTTGAAGAGGGACGCATGTCAGACATCAAATATGGGTAGAAACACCATTTGTCCAAAGCTAGAAGAGATAACTACGCAACCCATGCATTGATCAGAAAAGATCTACAGGCTGAAGGAGGAAAGCCAAAATTCTACGCATTCATAAGTTCAGGCAATAGGCAACACGAAGAGCAATTACGAATTAAAAAAAAATTGAAATCGATCATGTGAAGTCATTAAAATGTTAGGAAATAAGGGATAAAATATGAGGAATAATCCCTCACAGAATCGCAACAGTAGAAACTAATATGCAGAAATTGTTACAGATCGCAAATAAAATTGCAGAATAAAATAACACAAGAAAAAGGGACAGCATTTAACGTGGTTCACCCAATTTGGGATACGTCCACCAAGAATCACTTGCTCAGATTTTATTAGGAGCTATCGCACTCTCAATACTACACCTAGATCCATTTGGAAATATGCTCAAGTGAAACTCTACAGAATTCACACCTGAATTCAAAACACATCTACAATACAGTTGCTTGTACAAAAATCATATGCATAAGTCCATATAAATAGACAGCTGCTTAAGCAGAATAAAAGAAACCGTGGGTATCAAAACCATGGGCAAACAAAAATTCTCCATAAACGCTATGGGTCCAAAAAAAAGAGCCATTCATGAGAAAAGCCACGTTTCCTGATATGTCGAGTGCATTTTTCGAGGCCAAGAAATTAAATCTGCCTAATGCATTGGGCATAATAAGGAACAACCGCCCTCGGACCCTCGCTTCAGGGAAAGGCCCGGCCCCGAACCCCGGTGAGGAAACATCAAAAATGTATAGCACTGTTAGTGAATTGTCTTCAAACCAGCTTTCGCACATGAGCCATAGGCTCCACAACATAACATAAACGTAGGGAGAATTTAATTAAACAATTAAATCATTGTTCAACACATTTGCCGAGAAGTATTCAAACAAAAATATCATGCATTCAAACACATTACCGATGTATATGGGCACAAAGAAAAATGAATTTAATAAAGAAAACGATAGATGCGAAAAGAACATGCCGTGAGTTGTATCTGTTGAAGTAATCAACTTTGGAGCTTGATATCTCGAAGTTGAATGATTTTCAGGAAGAAATATTTGGTTCATTGAATTCTCTCCAAATTTATGTACGCCTTTGCAAAATTTCAAATGCGCAACACCTCATTTGATATTTTACACAAACCCAAGAAAAACTCATTCTGCTTGTTTTCACCGAACGTGCTGCGGGTTCATATTTGTCGAAGTAATCAAGTTTGGAGCTCAATATCTCAAAGTCCAATGATCGTCAAGAGAAACGGTTTGGTTCGTTGAATTATTCTAAACTTCATCTAATATTTTGCCAAATTTCAAATGTGCAGCACCTTGTTTGATATTTTTCACGGAGTCAAATAAAATGCAGTTTACATAATTTCATTGCGTGCACAATTTTTATCCTGTCAAGGTGACTCACTTTGAGAGTTGATATTTTGGACTCAGATACGATCATCAAGAGAAATTAATTATTTCATTCAACTATCCTCACCTTTATATGCTCTCTTGCCAAGTTTTAGATGCTCAAGGTGACGTTTGGTATTTTTACCAGGCTAAAACTAAACGGGATTTTCGCAGTTTTACACTTGCATTTTCCTAACAGTCTCAGAAGAGTCAACTTTGACCCTTAACATTTGACTAAAGAATTTGATATGGAAAAAATTCTCTGACACGCAATACTTGTGGTACCTTAATAAAATCCCTCATCGAGTGAAAAATTCTCAAAACAAGATTTGCCATTTTTCCCAGGGCAGTTTTACAGGTGCCATTTGTGTAGTTTTGTAAGATGGAAGTAATAGCCTAGAAATCACGCTTCTGTCACAATCATGTCATCTCCAAACAAAATGATGTTGCAATATAGGTTCCAAGGCATTCTACTCACCTCGATACTCTATTCAGAGTATGAGAACATCATCGATACCAACTTGGGACATGTCAAGATAGGTCGATTATGCGATCGCATATCAACCGAAGGCAAGTCACAATTTTCCTGACGCTTGTTTCTGAATTGGTCATCACTTGCATATGGATGCACCATGAAACCTGCATAGTGTGGCGATTCAACTCCAATGGCTCCGAAGCATAAGAAACCTCTAACTTCCTCATTATGCTGTATAAGTCGTAGATATTGGCATTGGTCTCTTCGGAGTCAAAAGCCATTGTTATTGACATAGATCGATAATGGGAGAATCTTGTCTACATTAAATTTTCACTTGCTTGATCGTTGTGTGGAAATCTATTCATCGAAAAACCAAGATCAATGACTAAGTACAATTATGCAGATCATCAAGCAAGGCCACATCATTCAAGTGTGTCCCTGTCAGCTCTTAGTTAGCAGCGTGCGCAATAATTCATCGGCCAATCTTAAAATTGGAATGTTCTTGAATTGGACAATCGTGAGTGGATCAAAATGCCAACTCTTCGGGATGGTGATAAAGACAAAATACATAACTCCAGGAAATGAATTGCAATTTTGTCTCTTAGAAGATCTTCTCAATTGCGAAAGATCAAAAGTTGGATTTTGACAAGCTAAGGTGGCGTAACGACTACAGTCTCTCGACAAATGAATAATTCATCATGGAAGGCTATTCGGAGCATGTGGAGAATTGTGTGTAATTTTGAATGTGAATATGAATGAAGATGAACTTGCTCATACTAGGATGTTGCTCAAACAGAGGGGTGGATGAATTGCTCAAGTTTCAAGATCGCCTCTCTTGTCATTTGGAGGATTGTGGAGCACGGTCAATGAGTGCATTCCCGTATGACCGAGATAGGCGGAATCTTGGCCCAATGGATAAGGCATTGACCCTAGGTGTTTTGATCTAGGTGTGCATCTAAGTCATTTAAGTGGGGTCCACATGTACCCATTTCTTTTATTTATGTTTTTTTCCTTTAGTGACTTTTTAAATTAAGTGGTTTCTATTTTTAGTCACTGTTAATAAAGATGGTTGAAAAATTCAAAAGTCACTTAAGTGCCCTATTTAATGATCATATAAACCCTAACTAATTTATAACCAACTTTTGGGTTATAAAAGGAAGTTAGGGGCTCATTTGCAAGGGTGACTTTGAGAGAGGAGAAGAAAATACTTTTGTGCAAGCTTTGTTTAAGGAAGAAACTTTGTGTTCTTTTGTGAAAGCATTTTGGAGTTAATGAAATACAAACTTTGTGTCTCATTCATTGTCTCTTGTAACATTTTATGTTTTTATGTTCATTAGATGTTAGATGTTTGAATCATGTATGCAAATATTGTTTTTGATCTTATTTTCAATGTTATCAAGTTGTTGTTCTTGTTCACAGTGATCAGGCTTTGTTATTTACTTGCTCATGTGTGTTCCCTTTTACTCATTCTCGTTTAGCTGATGCAAACTCTATTTTATTTGTGTTATTTATTTTTTGTTCTTCTCCATGCAATATTAGGCTCTACTTTTACCTAACTCTTGCATGTTCCTTCCATTCATTCCTATCCATTCCTTTCCTTCATTCCATTCCATCCAATGTTCACTTTTCTTTCCATTGATGTTCCAAAACACCCCCCACATACAATTTTGAATGTACATGTGTAAATACAATTTTGGTTTTCAATAAAGGCAGCCTCACTTTCATTGAGGAGGCACTTCGTTCCCACAGTGTTGCATGTCATTTACATGTGTGTAAATCTATATGCTAACAGTTTTTGGCGACTGCGCTAGAGATTTAGGAATCGTTAACTAGTGCTTGGTTAAATATTTATGACTATCCTCTCTGCACAACCTCCAGTTCTTCAACCGAACCTTGTGCCTGACGAAGAATTTCAAGGAGACATTGCTGCCAACCTTCGAATAGTAGCTTGGGAAAACCGCTAAAGCTTGCAGTAATTTTAGGCTATTGATAGAGCCATTGACAGAGAAATCTACATTGAAGACCTTAGAAGAAAAGCACCCGCACTTGTGGCCAGAATATCTCCTGGACACGTGTTGATCGTTGTTCACCGATGCAGTCATCTTCGACAAAGGTAATAATTTGTATGACTATTATAGGTAACCCACCTATCTTACAACCAAATCTTCTTTTTGCAAATACTTAAGAAGATATATTATTAGATTTGAGGAAAGCTATTTGGGAAAAGCGCACGAACAACTATCATTTTCATCTCGCCGCATCAGTACTAGATGCCAAAGAAGATCAAGCCACGAGAGTTGTTAGAATTATTCAGGCACAAATAACTCAAGGAAGAAATCAAAGAGAAAAGACTAGAGCCAATCAGAACATGCTAATGATCCCTTCATGGTAAATATTTAAAACTGGAAGCAAAGAGGTTTACGCAAGGAGAAAAAGCTAAAGGTCGATCTGGTCCCATTTTTGACTTTCAAGGAAAGTTTGGTTTCAATTTATCTCCTCCAAAGAAGAACACACCTCGTAGATCTGCAAGACTTGCATCAAGTCCTGAAAGAGCAAGGAAGGAAGGAATCACTACCAGTCAAGCACTTGTCCTTGCTCATGTTATTTTGCCTTTGCATACCACCTTTCCCAAAATGGCAGTCAATGTACCATGGGGAAATGTCATAGGCCCATTGGCCTTACCAGCTCGACATGACCTCCCAAGAGGATTGAGGAAGATTCTTCCCAAGTTTGACAGAAATGGGAAGACGTCACTAGATGACCATATTTATGCCTTCTTCGTTGCATGTGTTGTTTTGTCGGTAGAATATGAAGATGTTTCTATTAGCCTCTTCATCGAAACATTGCATGATGTTACTGCAGATTGGTTTCATCATCCACCAAATGGATGCATTATAAATTGGAATGATATGAAAACTAAGTTTGAATATTGATTCAAGATGATAGAAGATGAACATGCTCTTCTTACCCAACTATCTCAGGTGAAGAAAGAGCCAATAGAACCCATGAGGAATTTTGTGGCTAAGCTCAAAAAAATGGTAAACAAAGTTTCTGCTGGGATTCATCCAAACCTTGATGGACAAAAATGTTTCTTTGTTAACGCACAACAACCAGAAGTGTGCTATCATTTGAGAAGGGCTAGAGTGGCTACTTTGGAACTTGCTCAATCATTGGCCATAGAAATTGAGGATGACTTAATCATGGCATGGAAATTTAAGAAAAAATCCCTCAAGGGAAAGATTCAAGAAACCCCCAATGCTTCAGAAGCTATACTCACTAAGTTGGCTAATGATGTGCTGGCTTTGAAAAAGCAAGTTTCTCAAAGTAGTAAACCTGCTCTTTACAAATACATCCCAAGAAAAGGCTACGTTCCCAACAAAGCCAAGATTGCGGGTGCTCCAACGAGGCTTACTATTGAAGCATATCCCACAACTAACTCAAAATGTGATGTCGTTGAAGAAAGTGATGATGAAGTTGAAGTCGTCGAGATTGATGAGGAAGAGCTAGATTTTGGAACATCTGAACTTGAAGTTGAAGATCTTGAGGGAGAAATTAATAATCATTTCTTCGAGTACCGTTCATAAGAAGAAGATGAATACAAAGAAATTATAGAAGATATGAATAGTCAATCCTTCGAATTCTTCACACGCTCTCAGAAAAGGGAGCAGAATACCACTAAGGTAGGAGATAAAGAGGTTTCCAAGGAAGTTCCTAAAGAATCCAAAATTAAAGAAACTTCCAAAGAATCAAAGATAGTTGAGACTCCTAAGGTCAAAACTATCTTAAAGAGAGGAGAACCTTTGTTGAGTCAATCCATAGATAAATCAGCTATGAAGAAAGTTTCTTCTTCTACATCAGTATCAACCAAGCCCGAAGCAAAGGTCAAAAGTGTGCCATCATCAAGTTTGAAAGAACTAGTATTTGAGACATCGAGTACAGTTACTTTTCCCAAATTTGATATCATTGATCATATCAATAAAATAAAATTTTCCATGTCATAGGCAGAGTACTTGAAGTCCAATAAGGATCAACTCGAGAAATTGGTCCAATTTATCAAAGGTGACTCTACTGTTCACTCCTCCAACTGAATTT
The DNA here is from genome assembly GCA_019776745.2 of Taxus chinensis. Taxonomy (NCBI): domain Eukaryota; kingdom Viridiplantae; phylum Streptophyta; class Pinopsida; order Cupressales; family Taxaceae; genus Taxus; species Taxus chinensis. The sequence goes on along the minus strand of CM034153.1, from coordinate 305,561,340 downwards.
TGAAAACTCCCAAATATGGGAAGACACAAAATATTGTGGTGGCCACTACACCTTCAAATGAAAAGATTGAACCTTCCTTTGTGTCCTTTCTGATCAATGGATGCAAATTAAGCAATTGCATTATAGATTCTGGAGCCTCGGATAATGTGATGCCTACCAAGGTAGCACATGCTCTTGGGTTAACTTGTACGAGAACATTTGGATCTTGTTACTCTATGGAGACAAGACAAGTTCCTTTGATTAGACAGATTAAAGACGCTCAGATGGTTTTAGCCCAATTCCCTCAAAAGAGAGTTAAGGTAACTATTCTATTTGTTGACATTCCTACTTCATATGGTATGTTGTTAAGTAGGAAATTTTGCAGAGATCTGGGTGGTGAGATTCAAATGGACTGGTCTCATGCTATGATTCCTATCAGTGGAGAAATGAAGAAGCTATTGCTGGAGACTCAAGCAAAGTTCACGGTAACTAAAACTGAAGATCCTCGTGCACAAATCCTTTTCCAAGGCTCAAGTATGGGTAATTATATGATGATTATAGAAATTCATACCCCTGAGATCACTTGCCAAGATTCCAATAAGATCTGAACTCTTGAGTTTGATGGAAGTTGTTGCTCGATGGGTTCTAGTGCAGGAGTGGTGCTCATATCTCTAAATGGTAAAATATTTCCTTTTTCCTACAAACTTGAATTTTCAAATACTAACAACACTGCAGAATATGAGGCATTAATCCTTGGCCTCCAAGTTGCAAAGGAGAAAGGGATAAAAAATTTGGAAGTCTTTGGAGATGCAAAATTGATCGTGAAACAAGTAAGAAATCAGTTCCAAGTAAAGAATTATCATTTGAGACACTACAAAAATAAAGTGTGGGATGTAATAGAAGCCTTCGATGTTTTTTCCATAAAATTTATCCCTCGCAAAAAAATGACATAGCAGATTCTCTAGTAGTCTCAGCTTCATTAATGATTCCTCATTCATAGTTTGATCAAGACAAATACACCTTTAAAATGGTTTTTAGGCCAAGTGTTCCTGACAATGTAAAAAATTGGCAAGTATTCAATGATGATCAACAAATTATTGCTTTCTTGGAAAAAAGGGATAATTTTGAACCATTGTACTTTGAAGGAAGTGATTCTGGATTTCGCGAATCAACAACCTCACCCATTCAGGAAGGAGTTGAGAATGAAGATCTTGGCAATGGCATCATTCAACTCAAAGGAAATAAAATTCCCAAAGGATTGGTTTCACTTGAAGAAATTTTTGATAAACATGACAGGTTTATCAAAGAGAAAGAGCAGGCAGGACCTGCGAATTTCGCTAACTATGAGCAAGTTAACATCGATACCAAGGATAAACCTCATTTGGTCAACATCGGTAAGTGTTGCTCACCTGAGGAGCACAAGAAATTCATAAGCCTCCTTACCAAATATTTTTATGTTTTGGCCTACTCATATGAAGACTTAAAGTCTTTCCAACTTAGGGAAATGGAGCATGCCATACCCTTGAAGCCTGGTGCAGTTCCATTTAGGAAGAAGCAAAGATAGTATAATCCCAAGATAACGGGCACAATATTCCATGAAGTTCAAAAGATGTTAGATGCATGGATAGTGTTTTCTATTCGACATTCAACTTGGATAGCAAATATTGTACCGGTTCGCAAGAAAAATGGAGAAATTAGGATTTGTGTGGATTTTCGTAATCTTAATCAAGCTTCCTTGAAAGATAATTATCCACTTCCAGTCATGGACCATACTCTGCAGGTAGTAACTGGATCAGAAATTCTATCTATGCTAGATGGTTTCTCTGGTTATAATCAGATTGAAGTGGCTAAATAAGATCAACATAAAACTACGTTCACCAACCCTTGGGGTACGTTCACGTATAAAAGAATTCCTTTTGGTTTGATCAATGCCGACACTACTTTTCAAAGGGCAATGGATATGGCATTCATAGATTATAAAAACAAGATCATTGTGATATACCTAGATGACTTGACAGTGTTCTCAAAGAAACGAGAAGATCACCTAAGAGATTTAGAGAAAATATTGCAAAGGTGTAGACTTCATAAGATTTCTCTAAATCCAAAAAAATTCATGTTCGGGGTTACATAAGGGAAACTCCTAGGTCATATTGTTTCTAAGGATGGAACTAAAATTGATCCTGAGTGTGTTCAAGTGATCAAGAATCTTTCCTTTCCTATGAGTAAGCCTGGGGTCCACTCATTCTTTGGGAAGGTGAAGTTTTTGAGAAGGTTCATGCCAGATTTCACCGAGCTGACTAAAGAAATCACTGATATGATGAAAGGAAAAAAATCCTTCAAATGGTCAAAAGAAGGTAGAGAGGAATTTGAAAAAATCAAAGGTGCTATTACAAAAGCCCCTACATTGGTGTGTCTTGATTTTAAAAAGGATTTCATAATCTATTGTTATGCTTCACTGCACATAATCTCTGCCATCCTGACTCAACACAATCAAGAAGGATTTGAATCTCCTATTGCATTCATGAGCTCTGGATTCAAGAAACATGAACTTAATTACACTCCCCTTGAGAGGCATGCGTATGCGGTGGTGAGAGGCTTAAAACATTTCAGGTACTATGTGTTGAATTTACATACCAAATTCTTAGTTCCAGAAACCATACTTAAATTGATGCTAATGCAAAAAGAACTAGGATCTAAAAGAGGTAACTGGGTCTCCAAGATTCAGGAGTATGATTTGGATATCAAGCCTACCAAGCTAGTTAGTGGAAGCAGACTCTGCTAACTCATCACAGAGAATGAGCCACAAGATGACTCTGAAGAAGAACTAGTTGACGAAGGTTTACCACTGGTAGTTTTCATCAATACCATAGATGTATGGTATTCTGATATAGCCTACTTTCTCACATATGGCGAAGTGTCCTGAGAATCTGACAGCTAAGGAAAAGATGAGCTATCAAATTAAGAGTTGTTAGATACGTCATTTGGGACAACACTTTGTTTAAGAAAGGAATTGAAAACATGTTCCTCAGATGTGTCGATAAGGAACAACAACCAAGGTTGCTTGAAGCCTTTCATAATCATGTTTGCGGTGGTCATTTCTCTAGCCCACTTACAACTCATAAAATTTTACGAGCACATTATTACTGGCCCACTATGTTTTTTGATGCTCAAAATTAGGTGTAGCATAATGCGAAGCTTGTCAGCAATTTGTTGGAAGACCAAAATTGGCAGCTTTGCCTTTGAAGCCAGTTGTCATTGAAGATCCCTTTCAATAATGGGGTTTATATTTCATCAGGATTTTGAATCCTAATTCTAGTGCTGGTCATACTCACGTGCTCACCGTAACTGACTACTTCATAAAGTGGGTAGAAGCTATACCAGTGAAACAAACATCTACTGAGGTAATCTGTGACTTCATCAAAGAAAATATATTGGTTCGTTATGGAATTCCACACAAGATCGTGAAGGACAATGACTCAAATTTTTCTTCTGTAGAGATGATAGGTTTTTGTTATAGGTATGGGATATCTTTGTCTCACTCGTCATATTAGTACTGTACGTACCAAAAATTGTAGGGTACTGTACCATTGGAATGATGTTACACATGCCCCAATGATGATACAGGTCACCTCGCAAGGTGTTCAGATCTAGAAAATTTCGCAAAGTATATGTTAGCATCCCAAATGCTTTATTCATGTTCCTTGTGCTTTGTTTTATTCTTCTTGCCCTTCATTTCTTAGTTTTTTTCCCTTTACTGATGAAAACTGCCAGCCCCTGGTAGGGTGGTGGTCCTGTAAACCGCCACCCTGCTCAGGGTGACGGTCCTTCACGCGTTTTCCATCACGTTCTTCTCATCATGACTTGCGTAATTTTTCAACTTTTACCATCTTTTCTCCACTTCCTTGGATCGTATTAATGTTGTATGTCCCCTGGAATAGTGTTTCTCCATTGTTTAATGGTAAAAGAGTTCTAATGGGAATCACCTTTGGGTGAATGTGAAAATCTATAAATAGCTAGCTTGTTTTCAAGCAAATGGCTCCTCAAAAACTGCATCTCAATTTCTCATTTTCCATTGTTTAGTCTTTCAATTCTTGCTTAGAGTTCATTTTGTTTTCATGTTTACATCCATGCTAGTTTTTCCTTTGCTTTCAGAAGCCATTCAATCTTCTTGCTTCAGTCTTGTTCATAGTTGTTCATACAAATTAGTTTAGAGCAGAGTAGTGTCAGTTATAGATTGCATCCATTAGAGTTGCAGGTTGTTTTCTTCACAGACAGGTGGATTCTTCAACCTCTTGGTACTCTTGCATTGTATTCCCACAATAAATCCAACTAGGTATTGCATATGCCAAGTTCTGTCTCTTGCACTGTCCCTCTCCTACTCGCATTTTATTCGGTCTATATCCAAAATTCCATTATTCGAATACCTATTGTCTGTTGATGCTAGCATATATGCACGCTCTTTTGGATTTCACGTGAACATGAAGGAATGAGGAGATCATTTTGAGGGGACAAAGTCATACACTACTGGATTCTCCACTGTTATGCAAATTCCAGGTTTTATCTATCAAAGTTATAGTTAAAATATATTAAATAGAGTAGTGAAACATTTCATTTTAGTTAAATTTCATTCTTGATATTACTAGGGAAGCTGTGGGGATTGATAGTTTATGAGAAACTATGATTCATTCCTCACTTCTAAGGTAGGATCGAGAATCTTTCAATTAAGTTAATCAGCTATCTAGTTATTTAGGATAAACTCACAACTACAAAGGCAAGTAGCTACACCGGGCTACCTTGTTTGTTTTAATTTTGTTATTAGATTAGTTGTCATTTTTTGAATATATTAGATTAGTTGTTCTTTCAATTCCATTTAAAATTCTATTAAAAAAAATACAAAAAACAAAGGAATACATATATGTTGTAGATATATCTTGCATAGTCAATTTATTTTGTTTCAGTTAGGTTTATATTGATCTTGTATGACAGATCACGGGACCTAGAGAGCCCAGGGAATACATTTTTGAGCCAATCGTGCCTCAACCAAATACTATGCTGCAGCAATAACTGACATAGACCAAAATCTCAGAATTCAGGTCTTTCGAGCAACAACCATAGACCTACAAGAAATTAGCACACAGTTAAGAGAATTAAATATATAAGACGACAAAGTGCACACACGTTCTAGTAAAATTAGTGAAATTATAGATTGCCTTGATAGACATCTGTATGACTGTAGAAGGACCTGAAAGAGGGGAACAAACATTTGGTTGTGATCCACTAGTCCCACAGTCAGACGCATGATACCTCCTCAGTTGATATAGACACTAGCTTACGTATCCAAGTTGCCAGAACATCTGTTAGGTAATCTATGAGAAAATTGTGCAACTTTTAGTTCTAAACGTAGAGGCCAAAAAGGCATACGATTATTGGATACTCAGGATCAGAAGAAGGGATTGATTCTTCACATGAATCCATAGGAGGTCCACAACAACCATGAACTTACGGTTGTGATCCACAAGGTCCCACAACCCAACGGGCCTACAAATCAATCCAGCGTTGATGCTGGTTTGTGAACATTAGTGTTTAGATCCTCTCCACTCCCACCAGACATTATCACATAACTATCATTATTAAACATAGTAGCTAATCAAGCTAAATATTTCTTGACTAGACCAGAGAATCGTCCATAAAACACAAAACGATCCACTACATATTTAGCCATTCCATTTTCATGACCTTATCGGGAGGTATATATGAAGCACCCATAGGTTATCTTCCACGTATTCCTACAACCCCATAGATCAGATAACTTTACAAATATCGATATTGATTGGAGCCTTCGAGTAGCTATCCTTTCCGAATGATCTATCACACTGATTCAGGTTTGGAGGGCCTTCTTTGCTTTAGATTCGTAGATCCCACCGTTGCGTGTTGAAAACATAAGATTACCTAACTAGCTTATCCGCATCCCATGTGTATTCTATCCCCACCGGCTATCTCAGCATGACCTTGAGAGGTCAGCTGCGAGGAAGAGTTACTTGTAGATTCCCATGCTTGCATGTCACTTTTCCATCGTACAAAATTGGTGAACCCGACGTGAAACTTCCTACCTTCTGGTTTGGAGTCTTATTTCTACTTGTTCTTCCAATTAGTTTACTTTTCGCCTTTTCCACCTCATTGGCCTTCACATCAGCTTTACCAACAAAATTGGTAAAAATTACGTAAAAGGAACAATTGTTTCACTTTGCACACTTTTCTTTAATTTTATCCACCTTCGCTCTTTCCCATTATTCTGCAGGTATTCATATACCCCCCAAATATGTTGGGATTCAATGCATATGGAAGACCTCTCCTAGGTCTTGAAGCATACTACGATCAACTGAATAGACAACCATCACCCTCGCTCTCAGCATGGGGTGACAACTATTCAACTAACCAGTTTTCAACACAAACTCTGCCTCAAAGGACTAGATATAGTTCTTCTTTCAAAATAGAGGAGTTGGATCAGATCACTCAAATGAAACAACCAGAGCCTTCAGGCTCAAACAACATGATGCTCACTGGAGAATCTGGTTCATCTCCTTAGGTTTTTCTTAGACTGCAAATCATTAGACAAGTCAGATCCATATCTATTTTTAGATGATGAATACTTAGCATGTTATGCTATGAGCGAACAACATGCTCTCAAATTATGTACCCACCTATAGGAGGTTTACAAATACAACCCGAGGTCTCATTCCAAGAAAACACCCCCATTCCTCCACAAATAGCAAATTCCCTCGGTGATACTTGGTAGGGAAATGATCAGTTCATAGCAGGGTACCATATGCCTACACAACCTCAAGGTATACAACAAAACACCACTAAGGAACAATACCCGTGTCTTCACCAAATGAGGTCATCTCAGCCTTAGTCGAGAAGGTTAGAGGGTTGGAACCTACTCAGGAAAGTCAAAATTCACAATTCATGCAGGTAGGAACTTCCAATCCTCCACATCATCCTAGTCAAGTAGACCTCCTCACAGGAACAAGAACGTTGGGCATGCCTCATCAGTATTCACAACAAACGCCAACTAGAACTGCATGTTTTCTAACACCATTCCAATGTAAAATATGATACCTCCCGGTTTAGTACCAAACAATCCATTTCTGAGAAATGCTCCTCCATACTTGAACATGTATTCCAAATCACCACAAGGAGATATGTTCTCTTCTCCCAGCATGTTCACTCAACCATAGGGATTTCCTTATGCCCCTATAAATATATATGCTACGCCACATCAACAACCCATTCCACCTCCACCTCCTCAGGCAAATACCATCAATGGGTCGAAAACCTATGCAATCAGGGACTTATTCAGAATATTTTAAATAACCTTTAGACTTCACTGTACGAAGCGTCATGATTCCAAGACCTATCCCTAATCTACCCAAGTACAAAGGAGAGGGAGACCCAAATGCACATATTAAGGGCCTATGCCACGGCCATTCGAGAACTACTCCCTTGGGATGGAGTTGTTGCTAAAATATTCCCCAAAATGTTAAAGGGTATCACCCTTGATTGTTATTACAGAATACCTGAAGCCTCAATACATTCATTTAAACAAATCATTTCAAAGTTCATCAAGGTGTTCGACATGAAACAAATTGTTGAGAACAGGAAGCAGGGAATTCTTGCATATTAAGCAAGAACACAATGAATCTATTGCTCATTTCATCCAAAGATGGTGTACAGTCCTCTATTCTTCAGCAAGCACTCCAAACATGGATCAGATGGAACTATGTGATTTATTCCTTCATTCTCTCAGCAAAGAGATAAAGGAAGAAGTCCAGAAGTTCCCACTAAGAACTTATGATGAAGTGCTTGAGAGCGCTCCTCCGAATAGATCAAGCTGCGATAGATAGCGGTCGCAAGACATATGGAACAAATGGGAGGTTAATCATCCCCAACAAAAACACTACAACTTATCCTACTACCACAAATGCCAATCAAGGACCTAAAATCCTTAAGAAAAACCATGGAGTGACAACAGATGGAGTGACTGACCAAGTAAAAAAAGAAAATGTTATAAATGATCCACTACCAGTTAACAATCAACAAAACAACAATTTTACCCCAACAATCAATGTGGTGGATTTTAATTGTCCCCAACAACAACAACAACAACGACAAAAACAACAACGAAAGATCTAGACACAGGGTCCAATTCAAAACTCAAGTGGATATCAAAACCAAAACCAAAGACAACAAATGACAAAACTTTAATCCTAATAGTCAACAGTTCAATCAAAATTTTGGACCACAACATACGCCAAACCAATAACCTAGGAGTTATAATCCCAACTCATATTGTTGTTTCCACAAAATTCGAGGCCATGACACTAGGACTTGCCGCGATTACAATAAGTTCATGCAACGTTTTCGAGAATAACAAAGACAACTCTTCATAGATATGTTCTTAACAAATTCTATGACACCGATGTCAAATACTTTCACTAGGGGCAGTTTCCCCCTGAAAACGCACCTCTCTTAAGATCTTCAATGATCCACTTCCAAATCACAATAACAATAATAAATTAAATCCAAATGGGATGAATAAAGGGTGTACTAACAGGAAATAATGATCACAAAGCCTCAACTTCGCTAAATCCACCTATCGCACCACAATTAGGAAATCAACCACGAACCAGGATAGTCGGTCTAGTGGAGTTAGATACTGAGTTACACATAGAAGCCATAACAAGAACATGAAAATATTCTTCTCAACCAAATCCAATCTATCCACTAGAACCAGATAACACTCAACAAATATTGGTAAAACCTGTGGGTGCTTATGATTTAATTAATGACTTAACATAAGACCTTCTCACACATCTCCCTTTTGGGCTTATTGAAAAATTTTCCTGCCCATAGGGCTTCTCTTTTAGAAGCACTAGGTCTGGGTCATTAAATTAACATCACTCCACCTCCTGAAACACAAGTAAACCATATAGGACTTCAATATCCACCCTCCAGGGTAGCTAGATAGGGATACCGAGTTTATATTCGACATAAGACAAAATGTCAACATATGCTGAAATTACACGTAGAGGTGATCCAGACCTTGCATTTATAGGTGTGGGTTTATAATAATGATGTTAAACACACAATGGTAGACGATGGGGCAGCAGTGAATATTGTCCCCTTTTCTTTCCTTCAAAAGCTAGGATATGGAGAAACAAACTCTTCCACAACAAGAAATACGCTAAGAGGTTATGATAGCCTTAAAGCTACTTCAATTGGGACTATAATATTACCAGTCACCTTAGGACCCAAGACAATCCTCACCAAGTTTTATATCATAGATCGGGAAACCAACTATAATATGATCCTTGGTCGACCATGGATACATCGCATGAAAGCAATTCCCTCTACGTTATTCTAGGAAATAAGATTCTTACACTTAGGAAAGATATTCATAGCAAAAGGTGACCCAAAACCATTCGACATACACCTAGCAGACCTGAAGAAAAGACCAGGTGTTCACTCTGAGTTTGAACTCCCAACAAACCAACTTAACAAACCAATTGACTCAAAACTAGAAGAAAAATTAATACCTACAGCAGAACTAGAAATTACAAACTTAGTCAAGAGCATCCTAGCCCACAAGGATGAAGCTAACGTTGTAGAAACAATGTCATTAGGAACTACTGCAAAAATTGTCGAATTACTAGAACAAGATCTACCAATTTTCCTACCATTTGACTCTGCAGGTATGGGATGCACCCTAGGAGTTGGTTCTCTTCCAGCAGAGGAACTTTGCATGGTAGAAGTAACCAAAATAGAAGAAATAGATGTGAAGAATGTCCCAGCATCCATCTTTCCTAGTAAATATTGGACTCTCCATTTCGATGGAGCTAGATGTCGCTATGGAGCTGGGGCAGGCGTAATATTTACTTCTCCTGAGGGAAAGATCCTACCTTTTGCTTTTAAGTTGAACTTTGAATGTACAAACAATGGTGCTGAGTACGAATCCCTCCTCCTTGGCCTCATCATAGCCAAAAGGATTGGTGTTAATGACATCAGAGTGTTAGGAGACTCACAGTTAGTTGCAAACCAGGTCTCTGAAGTATATGAGACTAGAGCTGAGCACTTACAGCTCTATAAAATAGCAGTATTAGATCTAAGCAAAAGATTCGACTTCATATCCATTGAGGAAATCCCACGAGAATAGAACCTTCTCGCAGATTCAATAGCAACCTCAACTTCACGTTTTACCCCAAGTAATGAGTTGGAAGATACAAGTTTCAAAGTATCACTTCGTACTGAACCATTGGTGAAGAAAATGTCAACAAACCCTCTGCTAACACATGTAGCTGAGAATGAATCTCCTATCTTACATCATGTTGATAGTGATAAAGTCACTCTCGAATATCTAAACACCTATGTGGAGCTACACCTTGCTCACAGTATAGTTGATCTTTCCTTAATACCACATTCCTCTCCCTACTTTGGAAATCCCACGGTAGAGTCTCCTCCACAGAAGGATCTCGATATCTACGAGATAGAAAACGGAGAAAGCTTGGAACTACCTCCAGCCCCACCTAAATTTGAAGAAGGTAACGCTTCTTTGATAGAAGAAACCATTGACATAAACATTGGAATGGAGGAAGAACCAAGAATTTTGAAGTTAGGATCCTCACTAACTCTGGAAGAAATAGAGACACACACCCAAATCCTCAAAGAACATCAAAGGCTTTTGAATTTAATTATAAAGAAATGACAGGTATCGCACCACAAGTTACGGTACATAATCTTGTCACTAAACCAGATGTGAAGCCAATTAAACAGAAGTCAAGACCAATGAAGCCGAAAGTGGCTCTCATTGTAAAAGATGAAGTAATAAAACTTCTCCAAGTAGGATTCATCAAACCAGTCGATTATTCACAATGGGTATCTAATATCATCCCCGTTCTCAAAAATAATGAGAAGATATGCATCTGCATAGATTTTCGAGATATTAACAAAGCTTCTCCTAAGGATGATTTCCCATTACCATCCATTGACGTTATCGTTGACACAATAGCTAGATTTGAGCTTTTGTCTCTCATCGATGGGTTCTCGGGATATAATCAAATCAAAATATCTAAACAAGACCAAGCCAAAACCATGTTTATAACTCCCTGGAGAACTTATTGTTATGCTATCATGCCATTTGGTCTTAAGAATGCTGGTGCTACATATCAGCGGGCAATGACGTACATATTCCATGATCTTATCCATAAAATTGTGGAATCATATGTGGATGACTTATTTGCCAAGGCCAAGACGTGTTATGATCACCTGGAGGTACTCCGTATCATCCTCTCATGACTAATTGAGTACGGTGTCACATTAAACCTAGAGAAGTGTGTTTTTGGTGTAACATGAGGCAAACTTCTAGGATACATTATATCTTCACGAGGGATTGATGTTGATCCGGCCAAAATACGGGCTGTTCTTGAAATGATCCCACCTTCGGACGAGTTTGGAATCAGGTCATTTCTTGGGAAACTCGGTGAAATCCAAAGGTTCATCCTAGATTTAAGCTTCGCCATTCATCCAATCAACAATCTACTCAAGAAATATTATAGTATCGATTGGACTAAAGACTGCAATGAGGCTTTCGAAGTAGTTAAGTGCTTCTTGTTGTCACCACCCACGCTAATGCCTCCCAAGCCAGACCACCCTTTGATCCTATACTCACGAGCCACTCATGTCTTGTTGGCTTGCATGCTGGCTCAAGAGGATGATGATAGACATGAACGCATGATCTATTTCATTAGCTGAACATTACTCGATTATGAAACGCGTTATACATAGGTAGAAAGAGAATGCCTTGCCATAATTTTCACCACAAAACGTTTAAGAAATTACATGTTAAATCAAGAAACAAGGGTCATTGTGAAGACATACCATTTACAGACATTTCTCATGCAAGGGTCCTTGTCTAAGAAGGTTGGACGTTTCATAACCCTAATGGGAGAATTTGAGTTAACATTCGTAAACCAAAAATCCATCAAAGGATAGATCATTGCAGACTGGTTAGCTGACAATTCACTAGATGGAGGTGAACTAGTAGATCTAGACTTTCCCAATGAATGTGTTTTCTTTTTTGAAACCAGACCCCCCATCTCTACATGCCCCTGGTATACTGATATCATCAATTTTATCATGGACCGTACATACCCGGAAAGCGCTGTGCCACAACAAAGAAGGCGGTTACGCATTATTACTGTTAAATATGTTGTTTTAGACCAAGTTCTCTATCGCAGAGCCTTTGACGGCATGCTTCGAAGATGTGTCGACATAGAAGAATCCAAGAAGATTCTTCATGAATCCCACAGTGGGATATGCGGGGGCCACTTTGGTGTTCACACCACCGCTCGTAATATACATCGGATGGGCTATTTTTGGCCCATTCTCAAATATGACGAAGTAGAATTTGTACGTAAGTGCCACAAATGCCAAGAATTCTCTCATGAGATTCACATGCCAGCACAATCCCTGCAACCAATAGTGACTCTGTGGCCCTTATCCACGTGGGGTCTGGACTTGATAGGGAAATCCTCTACCTTATCAACCGATGGCCATAATTTTATAATCATAGCCAAAAAATATTTCACCAAATGGGTAGAGGCCATGCCTCTCACCACCGTACCAGGTTCAGTGATCACCAAATTCATTTTAAACCAAATTATCTACAGGTATGGTGTCCCATAAGTCATTATCTCTGATAATGGCATGTCCTTTAAAAATGATGAGGTTCATGAGCTATGTAGCAAGTTCAAAATAAACCATCACACGACCTCTCTTTACTACCCTCAAGCCAACGGGCAGGCTGAAGCGACAAACAAAATGTTGAAAGCTATTCTCCTCAAAACGGTAAAAGAAAACAAACAAGATTGGCATTTAAAATTATATCCAGCCTTGTGGGCCAACCGAACCTTAATAAGAACACCTACAGGAGCAACTCCTTTCTCACTGGTATTTGGGGCAGAAGCAATTCTCCCACTTGAGGTTGAAATACCTAGTCTCCGCATCTCACTACAAGGGATTCTAGATGAAGAAGCTTATAGGGAGGCATGCCTCTCCCAACTAGAAAGGCTAGACGAGGCCAGGTTAAATTCCGAACAACGACATAGAGCCTATGCTGATCGGATGTGCCGGAAGTATAACAAAAAGGTCTATGAGTGAGAAATATGTGAAGGATATCTAGTTTTAAGACTAAACAGCTTGATCAATAAGAAAACTAGCAAAGGAATAAAGTTTTGGCCCAAATGGTTGGGCCCATATTGAGTCATGAAGGACTATGGTAATGGTGCGTATCTCTTGTACACGCTAGAGGGTGAGGAATTCAGTGAATCAGTCAATTCCTTGCATCTTAAACGGTTTTACGCATGAAGCATCAACATTATTTGTATAAATACATCTACATTACATATTCATTTAGATAGGTTCATTTTGTTCCCTCGTTTCGTAAAATTTGGTGATCAAGGGACTTGTTCTTAAGAAATTCATTACAAACCTCTGATAGTATTGGCAGGAGCTTTCAAATCATACTTCTTCATTTTCATAACATCATCAACTGTTTCAGAATCATTTCATCAATTAAAGCTAGATATGACAAAGTCTTAACGGTAGCCATACCAAGGCCTACATGCTTGTTCTCACTTTTGGTTTCTTCCTAGGGTAGGTGTCTTACCTATGGTATGTTCTAGAAGCTTCATGGTGTCACATTTATCCCACGTATATATCTCTTTGGAAATAAGAACATACTGACATTTTGCTCAAGTAAGTAAGTCAAATATAGATCAAATAGAAAAATTTACTTTTACACATTTCCTTGCCCTACCAACCTTCGGTGATGAGCTTGCATCTCTTACTAGTGACATAGGGTTGGGAAAGGATGGGAATGCCTTTACTTGCCTGTGCCTTATCCATTGTGATAAGCCCATGCTTCCTACTAGTAGCATGGGGCAAGGTGTAGGGGGTCCTCTTGCCAGTAAAATGTTAAAAGTCATAAGCGAATAGTTCAAACAAACCTTTGAAATCTTGAGTAAAAAACAAATGAATCAGATGTCCAAAATTCCAAGAGAGTTCAAAACCCTGAAAACCAGATTTCGTCAACCAAGTGGCCATCTATGGATCTAAGTCTGGATAAACTGCAAAGCAAGTTGCATTCTAAACTATGGAGTCACTTGAGTAAGATAGGTTTGTAGCATCCTAATTTGGTTCCACCAACTCTTTGTCTATCTCCCATCATTGCCATTTCAACACACCTCATAGCTTGTGCCCTTTTTAGCTCTCGGTGGTGAGCCCTCACATCTTACTAGTTGAGTGGAGTTAGGAGTGGGGAAAGTACATCTGCTCATCATCACATTTTGTCAAAATAATATGAAGTACCAGAAAATTGCTTATGAAAACTAAAGTTCAAGATCATAAAGCTCATTTGTGTCAGCATACATCAGCATCACGAAATACAAAAAGAAAGAATTTGTGATATTTTTTCTCCATTGCATACATTCTGAAAAGCATATAAAAGCAAAAATTTTATAAACATATAGTATACATGTGAAAATGAATCACAAAAATCTAGGTACAAAGAGATCTAGATCCAAAAAGAGATGTATATATATATATATAATCAAGTTTATGTACAATGCCATCATGCACTAGGCATGGTCAAAACACTCAATGAGCCCAGAAAATACAAAATGGTCGTATAAACAATCTAGCAAGAGTCACTACAAAAAGAGCCAAGTGGCCTCTCAATCCCTATGTGATCCCTCAGAAGGCGCACGACCACGTCTAGGACTCCAGCTACGCCGGTGCTTTGAGTGCACTGAGGGCTCATGTTCCCAAACGGTAGCTATACCTGGCTAACTCGATACGGAGGGAGGTCACCATCTTAGCCACATGCCAAACGGGGGCAAAAACATTGGTATGCCTACCGGCTGCCGAAGGCTCCCCTGCATCCACGAATAGCTCGGCATGAGTCTTCTCCATAGGGAGCATCAGGGTATCAGTACATACCCGGTGAATCAAGTTTCACCACTCATCAACAGTCTCTACAAGCAAAGGAGAAAACAAGTTAGAAAATAATCAAAAGATGAAACTAAGGATGAACAAAAGGAGAGATAGAAACTAAGGCAATCCTAGCTAAAAACAAATATTAAAAAGAAGAGTGACAACTCACTCGGATCTCAGGCCTCCAAGAGGGATTTCTAGGATCAACGCCTACCATGGATGCCGCCGCCGACTGATGTCCTCCTCTTATATCTGGAGCAACATAGCGTCCTACCACAGACTCATCCTCTTCACCTAGGTCCTAAGAAGGCAACTCCTCTGAGACTAAAGTCACCCTCTCTGCGCTCTGCTCTACCCTCTCGGCCTGTAATATCTCCTGAGTTTCATGCCACTCGGGATCGCTATCCTCTCCCCCACCCAACTCACTGACCTACTTGTCCTTGGTCTCCTCCTCCATTTCTCCCCCTGTGAACTCCACAGACACGGATTCTATATCAATAGGGTCATCACTGCTATGCGCATGACCGGTGGCAATTCAAAGTAAAGGTGCCTGAGGAGCACCGACTCTCGCTCGGGTACGTACCACCCTCCTGGCTGCAATAGGGATGCCAGGAGTAACAACAGTCCAACCCCGGCCCCTAGGACCACCCCTAGCCTCCCAAACTGATCTGAACACTGGCACCACTGGGGGAAGCATATCAACGTAAGTAAGGCTGAACTGCTGAGGCACTCGATCCAAAGGGTGTGTCTCTACCTTCCTCGTCCTGTCCACAAGCTACCCTGTAGTAGAGCAGGAAATCAAAGTGAAGGTCTCCTCACCCCACAACCCTGACATGGCCTTATAAGGTGTGGCCTCCATATCCTCAGTAGTCAGGGAAGCAACTGGCTGGTGGGGTGCTCTAAGCACAGTCATCTTTGTCCATCTAGCTGCCCTCACGGCTCCGAGATCCGCCACCTCTATACCTCTCCCATAAGGGATGATACGCTCATAGACCCAGCTCATAACCAAGGTCGGATGGCTCAGCGACTGTCCCTGTAAACGAACCACCCTGTACAAGTCGTGATAGGTGGTCCCAAGTATATCGGCTCCCCAGACATAAATCTGACCATGTGCCTCAATCTGTGCGATGATGGGGGCCCAACAATAGAGTAAAGTATCCCCTCCCTTGTCCTCAATCAATATCGAAGGAAGGATGCCCATATTGGCTTGACAGATCAGAGGGATGGGCAAGCCAGGAATAGAATGGACCTTCACCCCCTTCTTCAAACCAGTGGAGACAACTGCATCTCCCATATAGGTGGCCCACTGTGTCACCTGAGCTCTGGATACTGCTGTATCAAATGAAAGTCTCCTCCCAATAATCGGGACTCCCAAAATGTGGTAGACATCCTCTAAGGTGATAGTCCACTCACCCCTGACACCTGGAAATTGGAAAGTGTTCTGATCTGCATCCCAGTAAGAAAATAAGTCACATAGTATGTGACTGGCAGGTGTAACGTGGGGGACTTGTGCTATCCTCAATATACCTGCCCTCTGAAGAATAACCTGCTCATCTTGAGAGAGTGCATCTAGCACTACTGGAAGCCAATCACTCTCTCTCTCTCTCGGCTCCATCTGATGTACTCTTCCTTCTTCTGCAAAACACACAAAAACATGCAAAAAGGAGCAAGTTAGTATCAAGATTACATTGAAAAAAAAATCATTAAAGCAGGTAAGAATGCTAGAAATGCAAAAATGAATTCAAACAAGTGTTGTTTTGGCATTCTGGAGAGAACCGCTGCCTTGAGCAGGGTGGTGGTTCCGTAAGTGCCACCTTGTAAGGCGGCGGTCCTGTAACCACCGCCCTGCTCAGGGCGGCGGTCCTGTCTCGCATTTCAAAATGGGTCGCATACCCTAAAAATGCTAAAAAATGCTAAAAAATGACCATTTTTGCTAAAACAAAAGCCTACCCATTAGGCACCCCCCTAAGAGACACATTTAAAACTGACATTTCTAAAAATGACCCCCCACGACAAAGTTTTCATCATTTTTACATTTAGGATGCAAAAATGAATAATCAAGAAGAACTAACATGAGATTTCGCGAGTCAAGGTTTTGCTTGTGGAGGCATGATCGCTATCTCAATGTGAACATTTCGACTATATTCTCGTTAAAAATCATCACCGTGGGTCCCAGAGCTCAAAAACTATCAAATCAATATGTGCAAATGAATAGGAAAATGGTCCCATTATATATATATATATATATATATATATATATATATATATATATAGTGTTTTGACGCATTTTCGAGTACCCCTTTCGCAAGTTTAGCGCGCCAACAGAGGTAAGTTCTTATCCCCGCACAAATGGTAAGTCCTCATCTCATACTAATTTAGTATTTATTTTTCGATTTGTTTTGTCTATCTACACTTCTTTCCATTTTACAGGTAGCAGGAATTTGGATGGTGACATTTTGACACACGTGCGTGTCAGGTATAATTTCTAACTTCCCATTTTGGGACCGCCAGACTTGGACCCACCATTTTATGCCTCTTCATGGCTAAAATGCTTCTCCGAGGGGGCAATATGTACGTACCCAAAATTGTAGGGTACTATACTGCCGGAACGATGTTACACATGCCCCAATGATGATACAGGTCACCTCGCAAGGTGTTCGGATCCAGAATAGCTCGCAAAGCATATGTTAGCATCCCAAATGCTTTATTCATGTTGCTTGTGCTTTGTTTTATTCATTTGGCCTTCATTTCTTAGCTTTTTGACCTTTAGTGACAAAACTGCCGCCCTGCTCAGGGTGGCGGTCCTTCATGCATTTTCTAGCACATTCTTTTGATCACAACTTGCATAATTTTCAACTTTTACCAGCTTTTCTCCACTGCCTTAGCTTGTATTAATGTTTTGTGTCCCCTGGAATAGTGTTTCTCCATTGTTTAATGGTAAAAGAGTTCTAATGGGAATCACCTTTGGGTGAATGTGAAATCTATAAATAGCCAACTTGTTTTCAAGCAAATGGCCCCTCAAAACTGCCTCTCAATTTCTCATTTTCCATTGTTTAGTCTCTTAATTCTTGCTTAGAGTTCATTTTGTTTTCATGTTTGCATCCATGCTAGTTTTTCCTTTGCTTTCAGAAGCCATTCAATCTTCTTGCTTTAGTCTTGTTCATCTTTGTTCATACGAATTAGTTTAGAGCAGAGTAGTGTCAGTTATAGATTGCATCCATTAGAGTTGCAGGTTGTGTTCTTCATAGAAGGTGGATTCTAGAATCTCTCAGTACTCTTGCGTTGTATTCTCACAATAAATCCCGCTAGAAATTACATATACCAAGCTCTGTCTCTTGCGCTGTCCCTCTCCTACTCACATTATATTCGGTCTATATCCAAATACCATTGTTCGAATACCTTTTTTGTTGATGCTAACATATACACGCTCTTTTGGATTCACATGAACATGAAGGAACGAGGATATCATTCATAGGGGACAAATTCATACACTACTGGATTCGCCACTGTTATGCAAATTCTAGGTTTTATCTGTCAAAGTTCTAGTTAAAATATATCAAATAGAGTAGTGAAACATTTCATTTCAGTTAAATTTCATTCTCGATATTACCAGGGAAATTGTTGGGATTGATAGTTTCTGAGAAACTATGATTCATTCCTCACTTTTGAGGTAGGATTGAGAATCTTTCAATTAAGTTAATCAACTATCTAGTTATTTAGGATAAACTCACAACTACACAGGCAAGTAGCTACATCGGGCTACCTTGTTTGTTTTAATTTTGTTATTAGATTAGTTTTCATTTTTTGAATATATTAGATTATTTGTTCTTTCAATTCCATTTAAAATTCTATTAAAAAAAATATAAAAAATAGAGGAATATATATATGTTGTAGATATATCTTGCATAGTTAATTTATTTCATTTCAGTTAGGTTTATATTAACCTTGTATGACAATCACGGGACCTAGAGAGCCCAGGGAATACGTTTTTGAGCCAATCGTGCCTCAACCCAATATTGTTGCAGCAATAACTGACATAGACCAAAATCTCAGAATTCAGGTCTTCCGAGCAACAACAGACCTACAAGAGATCAGCGCACAACTAAGAGTATTAAACATAGAAGATGACAAAGCAAACATGTTTTGGTCAAATCAACAAAATTATAGATTGCCTTGATAGACATCCGTATGACTGTAGAAGGACCTGAAAGAGGGAAAACATTCGGTTGTGATCCACTAGTCCCACAGCCAGACGGAGGGGACCTCCTCATTGATATAGACACTAGCTTACATATCCAAATTGCTAGAACACCTGTTAGGTACTCTGAGAAAATTGTGTAACTTTTGGTTCTAAACATAGAGGCCAAAAAGGCATACAATTATTGGATACTCAGGATCAGAAGAAGGGATTGATTCTTCACATGACCATAGGAGGTCCACAACAACCACAAACTTATGGTTGTGATCCACAAGTCCCACAACCCAACGGGCCTACAAATCAATCCAACGTTGACACTAGTTTGCGAACATTAGTGTTTAGATCCACTACATATTTAGCCATTCCATTTTCATGACCTTGTCGGGAGACATATACGAAGCACCCACAAGTTATCTTCCACATATCCCACAACCCATAGATTGGATCACGACAGAACTCAATATTGATTGGAGCCTTTGAGTAGCTATCCTCGCCGAACAATCTATCACACCGGTTCAGGTTAAGAGGGCCTTCTTTGCCTTAGATTCACAGATCCCATTATTGCGTGTTGAAGACATAAGATTACCTAACTATCTTATCTACATCCCACGTGTATTCCATCCCCACCGGCTGTCTCGGCACGACCTCAGGAGGTTGGGTGCAAGGAAGAGTCACTTGTAGATTCCCATGCTTGCATGTCACTTTTCCATCGTACAACTACCCTCAGGGAAATGGTCATGCAAAATATAGTAACAAAAACATCATTACTATCATGCGCAAGTTAGTCAAAGAAAATTAAAGAACTTGGCACAAAAAGTTATATGATGTATTACGAGCTGACCGCATAACTCCCAAAAGAGCAATCGGGTTATCTCCGTTTCAAATTTTCTATGGAACCAACGCTCAAATTCCCATCACACTGGAGTTACGAGCATTACGATTAGCTCAAGTAGTTGATGATGAATGCTTCACCAATGCATTAGATAAAAGGATCATGTTCTTAAGCAAGCTTGAGGAACAAAGAAGTCTAGTGGCAAACAGGATCGAGGAACATCAGTCCAAAGTGAAGAGGTTGTTTGACAGGAAAACTAAAGAGAGGCAATTCCAAATGAATGACTTGGTTCTTCTCTGGGACAAGAGACGTGAACCGAAAGGAAAGCATGGGAAGTTTGATTCGCAGTGGATAGGACCTTTCAAGATCAGACATTTCTATGGAAATAACACCTATTACTTGGTGTATCCTAATGGAACTCATTTGCCTTTTCCCTACAACGGGAAATATCTCAAGCACTATAAAAATCGAAAAATGGGTTGTCCCCCGTATGTACATAGGTAATTATTATTTTGGTTTGTTTCTTTTCCTTGTCTTTTGGTCTCCTCTCTTGTATCATCCCAGTTTTTATGCCCCATCGTTTTGAGATCATGTCCATCAATATGTTGTTCTAGGTCCATTGGTGTGTCCATGAAGTCCTTGTCCCCAAGTCCTTGGCAACACATTCATCAAAAGAAATGAACACAAGTAAAAAAGTCCAAAATGCAGTCAAAGGAACAACAATTTTCAACGCATAGGAGGGAAATAAGGCAGAAACAAAAACAGTTGAAGATTCCACGTATTCATTAAGGTAGAAATCCCACGTTCCAGTTAGGGTCAATATAACAAATTTCCATGCCCAGGAAAGAATTTTTAACACATATGCAGAGAAAAGTAGAGAATCCACACAGAGATTTAAAAGTAATCACAACACCAATAGTCCATGCCAATGAGAAGGAGAGAGGTGGAACTTAGCCAAAGTAAGAGCATCATAAATATAAGAAAACAATTCCACACAAACATAAGACAAAATGAAATAAAAACCACACATTTTTCATCCAAAATCAAGTTTCCACGTAGGTTATAAAGGAGCATATTTCCACGCAAGAATTCAAAGCTAAAGGCCACACAACCAAAGAAATAACAAACAACTCCACGCCTTTACGTGGGCAGATCCACGCATTGGTTGAAGAAGAGAAAGAAAAATACAGGCTACTGCCCACACATGCAAAAAAACAATACACACACATTGGTCGAAAGCCAAGATAGTTGTTAGAAAAGAATCCAAGCATACTCCATGCATTTTTGCAACTCTCACGCATTCAACAGGTAGTTTTGAAGTCTACGCATTCAGAAATCAAATATAGTTGTCACACATTTGTCTAGAAAAGAGATAACATGCACCCCATGCATTGATCAAAAGTTTGAAAGGAAGGAGTAAATTCCAAAGTCTATGCATTCATAAGTTCAGGAAATAGGCAACGTGAAGAGCAATAACGAATTAAAAAAAAATCCAAATTGATCATGCGCAAAGTCATTAAAAATCGTGAGAATTTAATTAAAAAATTAAATCGTTTTCAATGCATTGGTGAGAAGTATTCAGACAAAAATATCACGCATTCAAATGCATTACCAATTTATATGGGCACAAAGAAAAATGAATTTAATAAAGAAAACAATAGATGCGGAAAGAACGTGCCGCGAGTTGTATCTGTTGAAGTAATCAACTTTGGAGCTTGATATCTTGAAGTCGAATGATTTTCAGGAAGAAATGTTTGGTTCGTTGAATTCTGCCCAAATTTATGTATGCCTTTGCAAAATTTAAAATGCGTAACACCTCATTTGATATTTTTCATGAACCCAAGAAAAAATCAGTTTGCTTGTTTTCACCGCACGCGCGGTTTCAGCTTGGCAGAAGGCCTACTTTGAGAATCCATATCTCGAGCCCAGATGATCTTCAAGAGAAACGGTTTGCTTCATTGAATTATTCTCAACTTCATCTAATATTTTTCCAAATTTCAAATGCACAACACTTTGTTTAATATTTTTCACGAAGTCAAATAAAATGCAATTTGCATGATTTCGTTGTGCACACAGTTTTTAGTCTTTCAAGGCAACTCACTTTGAGAGTTGATATTTTGGACTCAGACTATCGTCAAGAGAAATGAATTATTTTTTTCAATTATCCTCACCTTCATATGCTCCCTTTCCAATTTTTATATGCTCAGGGTGACGTTTGGTATTTTTACTAGGATAAAACCAAACGAGATTTTGACAGTTCTACTCTTGCATTTTCCTAACAGTCTCAG
Source organism: Taxus chinensis (assembly GCA_019776745.2). NCBI lineage: Eukaryota > Viridiplantae > Streptophyta > Pinopsida > Cupressales > Taxaceae > Taxus > Taxus chinensis. Next base: position 305,538,995 of record CM034153.1, on the reverse strand, counting down.
AAGAGTGAATTTTGACCCTTAATCTTTGACTAAAGAATTTGATTGGAAAAAAATTCTTTGACACGAAAATTTTTGGTGCCTTAATAAACTCCCTCATCCAGTGAGAACTTCTTAGAACAAGATTTGTTATTTTTCCCAAGGTAGTTTTACAGGTGATTTGTGCAGTTTTGTAAGATGAAAGTGATAACCTGAAATCACGCTTCTGTCACACTCATGTCTTCACGAAACAAAATGATGTTGTGGTATAGGTTCCAAGGCATTATACTCACCTTGACACTATATTCAGAGTATGAGAACATCATCGATACCAACTTGGGACACGTCGACATAGGTCGATTTTGCGATCGCATATCAACCGAAGGCGAGTCACAATTTTCCTGATGCTTGTTCTGAATTGTTCATCACTTGCATGGATGCACCATGAAACCTGCATAGTGTGGATATTCAACTCCAACAACTCCAAAGTGGAAGCAACCTCTAACTTGCTCATTATGCGGTATAAGTCGTAGCTATTGACATTGGTCTCTTCGGAGTCAAAAGCCATGGTTATCGGTAAAGATCGATAATGGGAAAATCTTGTCTACATCAATTTTTCACTTGATCATTGTGGCAGATCTATTCATCAACAAAAAAAGACCAACGACAAGTGTAATTGTGTGGATCATCAAGAAAGGCCACATTATTCAAGCGTGTCCTTGTCAGCTTTCAGTTAGTAGCATGCACAATACTTCATCGAACAGTCTTAAAGTTGGAGTGTTCTCGAATTGGATGATCGTGAGCAGATCAAAATGCCAACACTTTGGGATGGTGACAAAGAAAAAATACATAACTCCAGGAAGTGAATTACAATTTTGGCTCTTAGAATATCTTCTCAATGGCGAAAGATCAAAAGTTGGATTCTAACAAGCCAAGGTGGCGTAACAACTACAATCTAGTGACAAATGAATAATTCATCTTGGAAGGCTATTTAGAGCATGTGGAGAATTGTGTGTAATTTTGAATGTGAATATGAATGAAGACGAACTTTCTCATACCAGGATGTTGCTCAAACGAAGGGGTGGATGAATTTCTCAAGTTTCAAGATCGGCTCTCTTGTCATCTGGAGGATTGCGGAACATGGTCAATGCGTTCATTCCCGTACGACCGGGATAGGCGGACTCTTGGCCCAATGGATAAGACACTGACCCTAGGTGTTTTGATCTAGGTGTGCATCCAAGTCATTTAAGTGGGGTCCACATGTACCCATTTCTTTTATTTATGTATTTTTCCTTAAATGACTTTTTAAATTAAGTGGTTTATATTTTTAGTCGCTTTTAATAAAGTTGGTTGAAAAATTCAAAAGTCACTTAAGTGCCCTATTTAATGATCATGTAAACCCTAACTAATTTATAGCCAACTTTTGGGTTGTAAAAGGAAGTCAGGGGCTCATTTGTAAGGGTGACTTTAAGAGAGGAGAAGAAAATAATTTTGTGTGCAAGCTTTGTTTCAGGAAGAAACTTTATGTTCTTTTGTGAAAACATTTTGGAGTTAATGAAATACGAACTTTGTGTCTCATTCATTGTCTCTTGTAACATTTGATGTTCTTATGTTCATTAGATGTTAGATGTTTGAATCTCCCATGCAAATATTGTCTTTGATGATATTGTCAACGTTATTAAGTTGTTTTTCTTGTTCACAGTGACCAAGCTCTGTTATTTACTTGCTCATGTGTGTTCCCTTTTACTCATTCTCGTTTAGCTGATGTAAACTCTATTTTTTTTGTGCTAGTTATTGTTTGTTCTTCTCCATGCAATATTAGGCTTTGAGTTTACCTAACTCTTGCATGTTCCTTCCATTCATTCCTTTCCATTCCTTTCCTTCATTCCATTCCATCTCCATCATTCACTTTTCTTTCCATTGATGTTCCAAAACACCCCCACATACAATTTTGAATGTACAGGTGTAAATACAGTTTTGGTTTTCAATAAAGGTAGCCTCACCTTCATTGAGGAGGGACTTTGTTCCCACACTGTTGTATGTCATTTGCATCTGTGCAAATCCATATGCTTATAGGACCACACGTATTGAAAGGTATATCAAGCCAATTTATCTAAAACTAACCTGAAACCAACCACAAACTCCTTATAGGGCACCTTCATTATCCAAAAAATATATTTCATTCACATTCACTTTAAAAAGGCATAAGACACTCAACACTAAAATCTGATACCTATGATTTTTCATGTTTTGCTAGTTTTTGCTTGTTTGAATTGCATTTTGAGTTGTGAGAATGAATCTTCACTTTTTCTTTTCTTTCACACTCCACAATCATAACTAGTGTATTCTGGTTATTTTTGAGAGTGATAGGAAATGTTGTTTCCATACTCAACATTTGAGTTGGTTTTTTTTTTTACTTAATTCACTACAAATTCAAAATTTCTTCATTTTCTCAAAATTCACATTAACCGGCATCGTTCTAGTGACTGACATCGGTTCAGTCATCATACCCACATCGGTTAACTGACCGACATCGGTTTCCTGCTGTTTTTGGTCATTTTATCCAAAATAGTTTTCAATTCATAATCATACATTTTCTGTGTTCTTATTCATTTAATACACTAATTTCCGAGTCTCTATCACCATTAACAGTGTCTAGTTTCATCCATTTTACCCCTTTCATCTCTAGATTTCTAATTTTTTAATTATCTTTAGTGACCAGAACTAGTCCAATGACTGCCATCGATTTCTTGTAACAACCGACACTAGTTACCCAATCGACGTCAGTTGCTGTACTTTTGATTTTTATCAAAAACAATAACCTAATTTCATTTTTCCATATTTTTCCCATCTTCTATTTCTGTGTTTCTGTATCATTTTCAGAGCTTAGACTACATATTTCCATCAGTCACATGGTTTTGACTCACCAGTAAGAGAACACCCTATTTTTTCACACCATCCATCAACCGCTACCTCCCATCCCTTCACCACTTTCTATTTCTTCACCCATGAACCCCACTGCTTCTACTGTTATACCCACAGGTGACAAGGAATTCATGAAGTTTCTTGATCACAATCCCACAGCCTTGCAGTATTACCTCACCCATTATTCTACCCATGACTTGTCAGGATAACTCATATACAGGATGCCTATCTCCATTCCTTCTGCTCTCACCCCCACCTCTGTATCGGCCAACACTACTGTAGCATTACCTGCTTCCACCTTAGCACATGTCATTTCTTAGATCACCCTTACATCTTTGATATGTATCACACCTATGACATCTATCACACCTTTGGTGTCTATAGCCCCTTTGATGTATGCCTCATCATAATCTATAGCTCTTAGTGTAGGGATACCCACATTAACAAAACCTCATGTACCCATCACTTCTCTTTTGCCAGTTACTTCGACATCTCATACCCCCTTCCAGAGCTAGGTCCTTTCTATACCACAGACTTTTCCAGCTATTTCTATGAGGGTCTTCACACAAGTTCCTCCCACCTATACCCTACCTCAACAACCTCCTGTTGCCTCTGCTTCTTATTCGCAATATAGGCCTTCTTCATATATTCCATCTTACATGCCCCTATCACAATTTACTTACTCAGCACCACCATACCCTAGTGTTCCATCCATGAATTATCTACCTCATCCACCCCCTTATACCACAGGGGGCATCCCTCAATCGAATCCTAAAAATGATCTTAGAAATATGATGATGGATAAGATGCAGACCATTACAGCATCAGTTTCTAGCTCTCATAATACCTTGACTTACGATGAAATATGTAATGAGCCTATTCATCCATCTATACCCATTCATCCTTATCCCGCACATTGGGAGATGCCTAAGTTCAATCAATTTAATAGCAAAGAATATCCACAATAACATTTGTGATCATTCAAACACATCTATTATCTGATCACCTACGATGACCCCTTGCTTCTTAGGAATTTTCCCATGTCCTTGACAGGACCTGCTTTAGATTGGTACAATGATTTACCAAAGCACTCAATCTTCTCCTTCAATCAATTATCCCAGACCTTCCTTTACCACTTCTCCATCAATATATCCAAGAAGGTCTCCATGAATGATTTATACTCTATTCGTTAGTACGAGGATGAGTCTATCATTGAATTTGTCACACACTGACGGGGTCTCATTCATCAACTTGTCTTTCAAATTCCACAAACTAAGCTGATAGAGTTGTTCACTAGGGCTTGTGGTAAGCACATTTCCCCAAATCTTCAGGTATAAACATTCCAAATGTTTGATGAGGCATTCACTATGGCTCAGAAGTTAGAAATTCATGCCCTGGAAAAGAAGAAACTTTAGTTGTGTAACAAGAGTGGTTTGCTTAAATCAAATGACTCCCCTTATTTTTCTAAATGAAAAAATAATTATTCTGAGGCAAAAGGATCCACCAACGCAGTGGTCTTGAAATCTGGCCCTTCTCATCCATCAAACCAACTGAAACCTCCTTCTAATTTTTCCCATGTTCAAAATTTTCAGTACAAGTACGAACATAAATGTTATACCCCCATAGGAAAACCTGATTCCTATGTGTTGGAAAAATTGTTAAAAGTGGGAGCCATCACTCTTCCACTGATCTAACCACATACTAGTTTGACCCTTCTTGTTTTGTACCCACATGTTATAAGGAGAATGACTATTGTAACTATCATTGCGTTAGGGGGCATAGTGAAAAAAATTGTAAAACATTCAAAAATGTTGTCTAGGAAATGTAAGATAATGGAGATCTCATCCTAGACAACCCTAAGGCACCTACAAATCAAAACCTTCAGGTCTTTAAAAAATCTTTTCCAAACCTTACCCATCCATCAAATCAGGTCGGCAAGACCTCTTACAATGACACTAATGTTCACAAGGTCCATGTCATCTTTGACACAATACCTGTCTCTTCTTCTCACTTGCCTTCCATCACGTCTATTGATGATATTCTTGCGTGAGCTCCTCTACCCAAGGAGGAGCCTACTTCACCTACTCCTCTACCCATGGAGGAGCCTACCCCACCTACTCCTTCATCTACAAAGGAACTTACCCCACTTATTCTGTCACCTATCACGGAGCTCATATTACCCACACTTCTAGCCAAAGAAGAGTCTATTTTATCCTCTTCTCTACATAAGGAAGAGTCTATACCACCTACCTTGCTCCCTCCTCAACCCATAGAGGATCTAATTTTATATTCTCTTCCTATCAGTGACGTGTCTCCTAGGGTCTTCTAGGTTCCTGTTAGCCTTCTTGCATCACTTCTACCTATAGAGTCAGAAGCCAAAATCTTCCCTATCTCATAGACCTCAGAAATTTTCACAGGGATTACCACCAAGTCATCACCATCTTCCTATATCTCTAATCCATTCTCTCGTTTGGCCGATTGTTTAGAGTATGTTTATCACACCACACTCTCGGGGTACCTTCGTCTCCTAGTACCTAACCAAATGTAGATATTTTCCATGGATACTTATAAGATCTATCCAAAAATATTCAAGGCAACTAAATATTTCACATCCGAGCCAGTCATATTAGCCTCTTCTTCATCAAATTTACCTTCTCCTACACCCAAATCTTCATCTACACCTAAGCCTTCACTTACACCTAAACATACCACTGCATTAGGGGCCTTGCCGATACCTAGTCTAGTCCACCCCCCCATGAAGCTAGATTTGAATACCTCTTCAAAAACCACCACCAAGTCTATTCATGCACCTAAGAGGAAGACCTGACCTCTTAGACCTTGTACCCTGGTTTCTTGAACACCTTCTTATTACCCTTCGCCTCTTCCTTCAATCTTAGGTCCACATCCATTGACCTTGGTAAAATAACCTCTCCCCCAAGGAAAACTCAAAGTAAAACAACCCATACATTCACCTCGATCTGCTATTTTACCCACATCTTCCTCATCACCCAAGCCTATACCTTCTCATTTATCACTGCCCTCTCCATTACCTACAGCCATTCCATTAGCCATACCTCTATTGTCACCTTGGTTAACTCACACACCTACACCTTTTGCATCCCCTTCTTCTTCGCGCTTTACTCCATAACCTTCACCCAAGAAGATGCAACCAAAACCAAAAACCATACTACCTACCAAAAAATTAGTTAAAACGACTCAACCTCCAATTCCACATCCTTCACAGGAATCACCCGCGCCTTTATCCAAACCAAATCTGGCTTCTCATTGTGATCCCTTGGTATGGTTGTGTTCTAACATTCTCACATGATTGTTAAAAACCTCTGATATCAATCTTCCACCCATTAAGCCTTATGACCAGCTCAAACCTAAATCAATAGGGTTTGGCGATACTAAAATCTATGCATATCATCACTCCCTAGGGCATGATGTCGAAGGGTGTAAGGCCCTTAAAAAAATTCTCATCCAACTCTGCGATTTAGATGGTATTTTAGATGATGATGACCTATTGGAGGAGAATTCCATTCCTCCTTTTCCTTCCACCACAAAATCTCTCCCTATATCTATTCAATGGTCATCATCTCCACCTCCACAACCCTCTTTTCCTCCTCTGGTCTTTGAGATAAATATGGTTCAATTAACTACTCGATCACAAAAGGAAAAATGAAAAGAGAAAGTTGACAACCCATCTAGTGAATTTGCACCTACCATTCCATCTGCACCCGTCCCTAAGGTAACCATCTGTGGGCCAGCCTTTCAATTTCTGACGGATTCACACGTCGCACTATGATCAAACAACATCAATCTCCTCTAAAAATGTCTTTGTATGACCTCATCCAAACCTTTGAGTCTCATCGCCAGGAAATCCTTGAGATCTAGCAAACTATTGAGGTTTTACAAGATGACCTTATGCCCATTACTGCCATCTTCACCCCTCATCATGTGGTTGCTCTCACCACTTTGCCTAAATTTCTATTCCCCCTACCACTCACCAAGTTTCTGTCGTCAGTTACAGGAAATGCTGAGAATGTAAGGAACCTCATTCCATTCAAAGTTGCTCAATGTTCTCTGCACTCTTGTTCTCCGTCTACATCAAATATACTCACGTATGATGTGTTATGATTGATGGAGCTATAAGCATTAATATAATTTCCTCCCATGTGTACGCACAAATGCACATACTCCTTTGGACCAACTGCTATTCTTTGCAACTCCATTTTCCCCACATAATATGAGTTCCTTAGGTTCTTCTAGACCCTATCATATCCGCACTCTAAAAAGAGTTCCTAAAATCCTGCCACCATCCACAAAACATTCTATGTTCTTGAATGGGAATTCTAGTATAACATGTTGCTTGGCCAACCCTAGATTTGTTCCATGGGGTGTGTACCTTCGACCCTTCACCACTGCATAAAATTTGAATACGAAGGGAACCCTTACACCTTTCAGGAAAATCCTCCACCTTTCAAAACATGCAACATGTTGTATTGGCCTAATGATGTCCTTATTCCAGTTAAGGCATTTTCCATTGAAGCCGCTTCATCTACCACCATAGATACCTCATCCAATACCGTGGTCGCTTCATCTTCTGCCGCTACCTCATCTACCACTTTTGCTAATACATCTTGCTCATCTAGTTCACCTATTCCTACTATCACCGTAACTTCTAAAGCTAACACATATACTAACCCTTCTTCTGAAACTTCAAGTAGCTCATCCATTCCCACCACCCAAGTACCAACCTCTAACCCCTTGGCAGGTGTTTTTCAGTGCCTTATATTGGGGGAGTATTGCCTGTACAACATCGACACTTTCCAAAATCCTTAGGAGTATGGAAGCCTTCGTCAACACCCACATTACAACCATCATGTAGGTGAGGTTTTTCCATATGGTCCTCCCCACCTTCATACCAACCTAACATTTGGGGGACTTGACACTTCTTATTATTCACCAGAACCGCCCACCTAAACATGACCTTTTTCATTTGATTTTTGATATCTCACCAACCACTGCTTCATCCACACCTTTCTTCATCAATGTGCTTGGAAGGGCTTTAGCTTTGGTCTTTACGAAAAAGGTCGTCACACAGTCTTACCTTGCACTACTCGTAAACATAAAGATTGTTATGGTATCAGATTTGTTGAACCACCTAATCCTAACAAGGCTAGAATTGACATCGTAGAGGAAGATCAACCTTCTCCACATTATTTTCCTATATTATTGCCTTCTCCACCTTCTTCACCTATTATGCCACCTTCACCCACGGAGTCCATGGATCTAGAATCCATCCCTCATAGCTTTTTTTTTCATAAACACCATTTCCTTTGGACCTCTGACCTATCATCATGATGGTGAGGAACCCTCTTCCATTCCTATTATTTATCCTAACATGCTAGATGACGACACACCTTCTATCAATGTTGTTCAATGTCAGGATGATGACTCTATTCTCACCTACTTAAGTGCATAAGATTCATACATTCACCGATCGTTACCTTCTTAGACACAAACTATGCTAAATGAATCAACCATGGAGATCAACATTCATACTCAGGATGACCCTCAAATTCTAAAGATAGGGAAATCTTTAGATTCCATTGAACAGGAAGCCTTCACCTCTTTCATTCGAGATCATAGCAATGATTTTTCTTGTTCTTATGTCGATATGCCCGGTATTGACCCAAATATTGTGGTCCACAATATTGTGACTATCCCCAATGCTAAACCTGTGAAACAAAATCTATGAAAAATACATCCACGCATTGCCCTTCTTATGAAAGAAGAAATCCAATGCCTTCTTTATGTTTCCTTCATTCTACCTGTTGGTACCCAGATTTAATATCCTTCACTACTTGAGCAGCATCATGGATTTTACAAGACACTCAGAGGCAAATAAATGATTTATATGTTATTTTGTAGCTGGGGGAGTAATTTATCTGACTTGTTAGCACTCAGGATTTGAAGAAGTGGGTAGCACCTTGACAGGATTTTGATCTAATCCTCACTATTTTAGGTTGTGGCTTTCAACCAAGGTAAGAGAACCTATATTGCAGCCTCTGTTTTGTGAAGGAGGTTGAGATATCCTTATACTGTGCAAATTGTATGGAGATGGCCTTGAGAAAACATGATCAATTTTCCATTATTCAAACTCAACAGAGCTATCCCTACTAAATGATGGAAACACTTTCAAGATAAGACTGAGGCTAATAGAGACATGGTATGATTCTGATTTGCTTTGTGCATTTTTGTAAATGGATTGTATTCTTTTGTTGACACACAATGCAATGCAGGGGTAGTATGGGGTAGGATTAGTTATTCTGAATGAATTTTTTGTTGGGATATTTTAGACAAGACTAACTAGAATTTGCCAAATTCTTTGAGGACCTTTGCAAGAAATTTGTAAGACCCACACAACAGAATGCTTCAAAAGGGTTGAGATACCTGTTCAACTAGGATATGTGCACCAAATGGACGCCTAGATCTGCACTCTTCCACACAATCTTTGATAACCCGCCACAAAATCTTGAAGCAGATGAACCAACAAAGCATCCAGAAATCTCTATTTTATCATGACCTAAGGTGCACGCAAAGGTTTACAACAATCTCAGAATTCAAGGAAGGTAAAGTGAATTTAAATATGTTTATCTCTTTATTAGATGAAAGTGCTTCTGAATGTGAGACTGTAGATGCCACTAAACTATCAACAAGAAATGAGACCATGTATGATCAAAAGAGTTTTCAAACACAAGACTGCAACAGGAGCAAGAAACACAAATTAAAAACATTCTGGAACATAAGTGCATGCAAATTTTGCCAAGAGACAACACAAAATAATCTAGAAATGATCAAATTTATCAGTAGGGGAATGTTATAAGAAAAATCTTAGAGCTTGTTTATGGCTTTACAACGGAAACTAACTCAACATGATACAAATCTGATGCAAAAGGAATTAGAAATGGTTCTCAGGTGGTTTCTTAGAGAATGGGCTTATTCCTAGATTTTTTCCGTGAAATTCGAAGTTTCTCTAACCTTTTGCATGTCTCAAAACATGCATTATATAACTTTGAATTATATTTGATCCTTCTTTCCCAAGAAAAGAATATTCCCAACATCAAGTTTGTTACAAAATTCCAACATGATTCGTAGATAAAGACATTTAACAAATTTACAACAAAAGTTGCTAGGTGTTTCTAAAATGGTGAATCATTACAAATCCTTCATCATTATCCATTGTGGATGCACATTTTTAATTCTCCAAGCATGCAGACCCCTTTCATTTCATTGTTTCATCCTTATCATTCCAAAAGTTGATTATGTAACTTAATAGTTTGATATTTCATGTTTTACACGGCCCTGCAGAAAAAATATTTCAAAAACACCTCAAATATGCAAATTAATCCCTAAAACCACTTGCATTGGTCTTTGCAGGCACAAACAACATGAATTCACCAAAGATTCGATGAAAAATGATGCAAAATACACATTTCCAAACTTCATGGAGCAAAAATGGTGGCCAAAAATGAAAATGTATAGTTACCCTTGATCTACTCTTTCTCCTTTAATCTGGGCGCTCCATGTGTCAAAATATGATTGGGAATGAATTTAGGCTCACTTTTTGACTTTTTAACATTTTAGGAAAAATGGAAAAAATTGACTTTTTTCTCCGCCCCTCCGCCCTTGAATTTTGGTGAAGACACATGGCATATGGTGGGTCCCATTGGGATCGCGGCTTAATTCTGCGCATTTTGACCCTTTTTTTGGAGTTTGGAAAAATTTCACTTTTTTCCCCGCAGGCCTGCACCTCTGCCTTGGTCCTTGACACGTGTCATGCTCTCTATCGCTAAAATTCCGCGGGCTTATTTCATGTTTTAACCCCTTTTTTTGCCAAGGGGAAATTTTTCCATTTTTCTTCCACGGGCCCGTGCCTTCGGTTCCTTCCTTGCCACGTGTCAATCGCTGGTTCGTCATGGAGCCATGCCTCAAATTTTCATTCTAGGTCTTTTTGCAAAAGGGAAAAAATTTCCTTTTGCCTCCGCTGGCCCGCCGACCCGCTTTTCCCTTGCCATGTGCCCATCGCTGATTGGAGCAGAGATGCATCCCATTTGTTAACTTTGATGCATTTGAAGTTAAAACTTCAAAGTGACCCCAAAATCCACCCCCCATTCTGCCTTTTCAAGGCCACATGTCCACCTGTGATTGGCCATGGGGCCACGCTTCAAAATTTTACTTTAACATTTTCTGCCTCCAAAGGTAAAAAACTTCAAAAACCTCTGCCAACCACATCCCCTCTACCCTTGATTTCTACCACATGTCCTCCTCTGATTGGAGCGGGGTTACATCTCATTTTTTAACTTTAGAAAATAGAGCTAAAAATCTCTAAGTCCTCCATCGGCCCACTCCTCCTTTTTTGGTTTTTTGAGGACACGTGTCCACTCCTGATTGGATGCAGAGCTTCAGACCTTTTTGTGACTTTAATTTTTTTACAAAATAAAGTCTAAAGACTCTAACAGAATTTGACCACCCGCCATCCCTTGGCCAATTAGAACCCGCCACGTTGCGAATACATGATGAGGAAGAATTTGATGGGAAAATGATGCTCGTCTGGGCGTCAAAATATAGAAAATGCCAGGGATGCCCTAGAAATTGATTTTTTTGCCAAGGATGGAATTTTTTTCAAATTGGAACCAGACAAAACATGATTCCGAGCATTTATCGACCTTGCAATCAGATTTTCAAATACATATAGGTATAAAACGATCATTTTTAAGCTTCCACGATTGGGAAAATGGAAAAAATGACATAGCCCACAGATTTGAAGAATTCAGGGCAAAAATTAGGGCAAACTTGAGTATTCTTGCAAAATGGGGCATGTCAAATTATTTTCAAATGGATTAAGGCATGGGAACAAAGGCAACAACTTCATTTTACCCATTAAAACTGTAGAAAACGTTTAAGGAAATGCAAAGTGAAAGGAAAATTAGGGCAAAATAATAGAGGATCAAAATGGACACCAACACTACCCATTGACTATCCAAAATGGATTTCTAACATTGTTCTTGTCACTAAGGTAATGGGGGGAATCCACATCTACATAGATTTCCGTGATCTTAAACTTTCCTACCCTAAAGATGAATTTCTTCTGGCTAGTATTGACCAACTTGTTGACCTTACAACCGACCATGAGATGATATCTGTTATGGACGGGTTCTCGGGTTATAATCAAATATTACTCACGTCAGAAGATCAACACAAAACCATCTTCATTACCCCTTGGAGAACCATATGTTATTGTGTCATGCCCTTTGGCCTGAAAAACACTGGTGCCACTTATCAGCGTGCTATGACCTATATATTTTACGATATTATGTATGACATATTCGACTACTACGTTGACGACCTTCTCAGTAAGTCCAAAAGTCATGTTGAACACCTCCCAGTTCTCAAAATCATCTTTGATTGTCTCATTAAATACCATGTTTTCCTTCATCCAAATAACCGCGTCTTTACCGTTCTCTCTTGAAAACTCCTTAGTTTCGTCATTTCTTTATAGGGTATTGAAGTCAATCACGCCAAAATCAAGGTTATTATTAACATGCCTCCACCTACTAACCTTCGATAGCTTCATAGTTTTCTAGGAAAATTGCAATCCATTCGACACTTTATTTCTCAACTTTCTGACATCCCTTTCACCATCTTCTTAAAAATGATGTCTCCTTCAATTGGAACAATGAGTGCCACAAAGCCTTTGAAGTGTTGAAGAAAAACCTTCTTCACCCACCTGTACTCATCCCACCTAAAGACGACAAACCTTTTTACCTCTACATTTCTACCACTAACCATTCCTTGGGTGTCATGCTCACTTACCGCAACAAGAAACACATGGAACAAGTGGTTTATTATATAAGTCATTCCTTTTAGACTATGAGACTAGGTATACTCACGCTGTAAATATTTTCCTTGCCTTAGTTTTCATGGCCACCAAACTTTTCCACTACCTACTCAACCACAAGACCTTCTTCATCACCAACACCAACCCTCTGCATTACATGTATGCTAAACCCTATGAACATAAACGCACCTCGAGTTGGCTCATGCTCCTTGCAGACCTAGACCTAGAGTTCATTCATCAAAAGTCTGTCAAAGGACAAACTATTGTAGATCAACTTGTAGATGTACCTCTGCCTGGACATCAACACTCAAATTTCAATTTTCCTGATGAATCTATCTACTTTCTTTCCCTAGATAACATCATTGATCAGATGGCCCTGTTCTTTGATGGTTCTAAATGTCAACGTGGGGGTGGTGGAAGGGTTATCCTCATTCCTCTTGATGGTGAGCCTATGCCTTTATATTTCAAACTTGACTTCAACTATAACAATAATGTGGCTGAATACAAAGAATTCGTATTAGGTCTCCAAAATTCCATCACCCTAGATGTTAAGACCATTAATATCTTTGGCGATTCTCAATTGGTCGTCAACTAAGCCAATGGTTTATACCAGTGCCGTAACAAAGTACTTAAAAAGTATAAGCATCATATTGACATACTTTTGACTACATTTGATAACTACGACATTCAATCTGTTTCACGATGCACTAATAAATTCATGGATACCATGGCTTGCATTGTCTCACAAATACCTTCCTCACCTTTAGATTCTAAAATATTTGTCACAGTACAATGGTTGCAGCCACCCTCTTACCTATTATGCGATGTAAATTTTGTGGGAAGAATTAAAACCGATCTACATGACATATGGTATAAGAATTTTTCTGACTACCTCTCTGATTCAATCCTTCCTCCAGATCTCACTCTTAATGGTAAGTGAGCCTTCCTCCAAAAAGTCTCTCGTTATATAATCACAGGGGGTCTACTCTATAAGCGTGTATTTAATGATATTCTCCCATGATGCCTTAGTAGTTTTTAAATTACATACACCATTAAAGAAATTCATGATGGGATTTTTGGTGGACATTTCAGTGGCCATGCTGTTGCCAAACGTATCCTTCACATCGGCTATTACTAGTCACTGTTGTGAATACATCAAACATTGTGTGAAGTGGCAGCAACACACTATTCTTCATCACACCCTAAGTCATGCTTTACAAGTCACTAGAGACTTTCAGCATTTCTCTCAATGGGGTTTGGATCTTGTCGGAGAGATTAACCCTCATTCTTCTCAATGTCATCAATGGATCATCACAACAACTGAATACTATACTAAATGGGTGGAATTCGTCCCTCTCATTTCTACCAAAGTTGATAAAATATGTGAATTCATCAACCATCACATCATTTGTCATTTTGGTATTCCTCATCGCCTCATCACTGACAATGGTAAAAAATTTAAAAACAAAACCCTATGAAAAATCTATGAAAAATTCGGTATTCAACTCCGTTTCTCTTCACCATATTATCCTAAAAAAAATAGTCAAGCTGAATCAACTAACAAAACCCTCAACAAAATTCTCATGAAATTCTTCGATGATACTGGTAAGGATTGGAATACGCACATTCCTTTCACCTTATGGGCTTATCTCATAGGTATTTGCACCTTTTCTGTTGCCACACCTTTCTCTTTTGTATACGGTACAAAGTTAGTCCTGCCTCTCGAAGTCTAAATTACATATCTTTGTTTCTCACTTAAAGATATTCTCAATGATGATGAATTTCACCGTGAACATTTGGTGTAACTTGAGCTATTAGACGAACGTCGTTTAAATGCTCTTAACCACCTCCAAATCCACCAAAAACGTATCAAACGGGCCTATGAAAAACATGGTCATGAATGAACTTTTAAATTTTGCGATCTTGTCTTACAAGAAAATATACACGTAACCAAAGAGGAGAAAATTAAATGAGGTAAGTTTTCTTGTAATTGGATTGGACCCTACATTGTCACCCATACCTATGGATCAGGTGCTCATCATTTATCTTCTCTTGAAGGTAAACCCAAACCTGAGCCCCTTAATGCCTTGCATCTTTGACTGTTCTACTATTGAATAAAGTACTACATCACTTTATTTCACCTATATACTTGTCCCTTGAGTGAACCTTTCCTCTACCTACCTCTTTTGAGTACCAATGACTAAACTAGAATTGTGTGATCTTCCGTTACCATTCAACCTTGTATTCAGTATGAGTTCCACGTCTCTACTCATGACATGATCCTCATGGATTATTTTCATCCTTCTCAGGATGAAATCCCATGGTCGTTCATCACTTAAAACCCCTCTTTCATAGCTAACCTTTTTGTGTTATGGTTTTACCCTCACAAAAGAGGCTTACACTCCATTATAGTCTTGTCCATGACTTTCAGTCCAAAAAATGAAATATATGGGATACCAAAAATTTCCTCCTTGAGTCAAACTTCTTGTAAATATATGAATCCCTCGAAAATACATCTATGTCTCTCTCTACCTGCTATAAGTAAAGTTCTCCATCAAAGGAAAACTATAAAAATCCAGCCACTTATTGTAATTAGTCTATCTAAAAAGAAGACTAATATGTATCTCTCAAATAAAATAATCCTGACGCTTCCTGGATCGATCAACTTCACAAAGACCTCAAGGAGAATCTATTTATCCCAATAGAGACTTCCTGCATCAATTAGTCTATACAAAGCAAAAATCAAAAGTCAAGAAAAATTGAAACTTTTTTGTCATGGACTTACTTATTCTAGTTTTGGGTATCTTGCAAAAGGGGCATGTTTTCTCATAACAAGGTTACACTAAAAAAATCGTCCACCTTACCCTTTGTTTATTATCTTCTAACTCAACTTAGGGGACGAAGTGTGTATTTTACACATTGTGATCACGTGAATTATTTCAATTCTAGACCTATTCATCATGCAACATATCTAGGGATTTAAGTTCAATAAGTATAAAGGGTATAACACTTATGGTCTTTGCCAACTTGGAGCATTTCGCTCCTTTTCAGTTCACCTCTACCTATCTTGATTATTTCTTCAACAGGAAAAGATCACTAAAATTTCTTTAGCTGTGACATGTTTATCTATTCCTACGCCTAATTCACCTTGCCTATTACCTATTCAACATTCGACCTAGCCTATTTTTAAACATGCCTTACCCAACCAACCTACTTATCCAACATACCTATTCGTCTTACCTAACTCAATCACATTCTTCCTTTGTTTATGGGAAAACTACATATGCCTAAGGCCCCTTTCGCAAGGGATATGTAGGCATCACTCTTAGGGCATGGGCCCCTATGAGGTTAGCTCGACCACTCTTTCGCACCTCATCATTTCCCCCCATCAAACAAAAACTTATTTAGTTAGTTTCCATCAAAACAATAACTTGGAAGTTAACTGAAAAACAAAATCATATATCATTCATATACATCATCATTTATTTTCCATAATATCAATAACTTGGAAACTAAATCAAAACAAACACAACTCAACCATGCCTAGATCTAATTTCCATCACATAAATAACTTGAAAATAAACATAACATCATCAACTCAATCAGGCTTAATCATCTAGTTTCAGTGACATCAATATAGTGGAAATTAAACTAGCAATCACATAACCATAACCAAACCATACCTAAACATATATTTTTCCATAACATAAATAACTTGCAAATTAAACCACACCATTCCTAACCTTCAAAGTTTCCATCATACCAATAACTTGGAAACTAAATCAAAACAAACACAACTCAACCATGCCTACATCTAAGTTTCCATAATATCAATAGCTTGGAAATTAAACCAAACCATGCCTAATCATTTTAGTTTACAAGGCATCAATAAAATGGAAATGAAATTAAAACATACATCATCACTCAAACCATGCCTACATGTCTACATTTCCATGAAAATAATATATTGGAAATAAAGTTAAACACATCACATATAACCATCATCATCAACTATATAAATGGAATGTCTTTGTGTCAATACATGTATACACAAATATAAATACAATGTTTCAAAAAATCTCATATACATCTCACATATCCTACACACAGGCTGGTATATATATAAAAAATCAACAATAAATATAATCTCTAGGCCATCTCTATGAGGGGCCGACACCTCTGCTGCTCTCTCCCATACCCTCGCCAGGTTGATGTCTTCATGAACTTGTCACCTCTCCCTGACCTTGTCTATGAGGCCGATGGCTCTCTGATGATATGTGCATAGATCTTTGTATAACTAAACTAGATAAGTTGGCACCCATATAAAACAAACCCTATCCTCAATCATATCCTTGATTACTCCCATCAATGCTCATGGAAATCTCCCACCCTTTGAGTCCAAGAGAGCATAACAACCAACCTCCACCACCATCAAAACTGAAAATATGGTCTCCTGCGGGTGTGCGGTGTACATATCTCCATAGTTGATGCTCGCACTGTGATATGATAAATCCTGCATCACCTCTCCAAACACTGTCACTATAGGATCAACAGATGCCTCTGAAGAAATATGATCTAGCGGCTCTCCAACAATCGATAACCTCAAAATCCTGTATACATCCTCCAACTTAATCGTCATCTCACCAGTCAGTAGATGGATTGTGTTGGTTGTTGGATCCCATATGTCGATGAGATAAACCATCAAGCTATGATCTCTGACAATCCGTCTGTATTACCTCACTGCACCTATCCCAACAACTCTCATATGCTCCCACTCATCCTCTATCACATGGGGTCTCATCTACACCAAAAGTGGTGACAACCTATCTCACATGGTCCACTTTTTCCTCACATGCATCATCACTAATCAAACATGTTAATCGATTGCCTACTGAGCACAATATCTACCTCAAACTTTCCTAGCCTACTCACCTTCACCAAACCTACTTACTTGGTGTACATTCTATCTAGTCTACTCATATCTAATTTATATGTTTCCTTACTTTCCCCCCTTCACCTATTGACTTTATTACCTCATCTATTTTCCACCACTTCATACCTAACTTACACATGAGTCGCTCATTTCTAACAAAATTCACCCTCACCCAATCATTCCAACCTAACTTTACCCTAATTTACCCTCTTTTACCTAACAAAGTCCTCAATCATCAATTCCCTATCTTTTTTCCTTCCTAACCTATATTTTTCCATACTTGGTCACTTTTCACAGTGATCGGCATCGGTTATCCTAACTGATACTGGTCACCAGATAACACCACCAATGCTGGTAGACCTACCGACGCTAGCCAATAGCTGACCGGTGTCAGTCACTGGTTCAGTCTTAGGGCCGAACCCCCACATTAATACAACCTAAATTAAATACCCAAACTATCCCCAATTCATTCTACATTCATTTACTACCTAATTAGATTAGATTTCACCCTCCCCATACCCAATTTCAACAAAAATTCAAATTCATTCTAAAATCAAATTTCTTCATTTTTCTACCTTGGTTTTAACCAAAACACTATAGGATCTCAATTCCTACCTCTACGTGACACCGCCTTTGTGGTGGGATCTTCGGAATTGGAATAAGACCTCAATCGGTGTCCTCTCTAGCCTCTACGATGTCTCAATCAATATCTTCACTATTTGCCAATTGAATCCCTTGTCTAGATCTCATGGGATCAGAAAGAACTTCTCCAAACACTCAACTCACTCAAACTTAGCCTGGAAAATAGTGTTGTCATTTT
Organism: Taxus chinensis; assembly: GCA_019776745.2. Taxonomy (NCBI): domain Eukaryota; kingdom Viridiplantae; phylum Streptophyta; class Pinopsida; order Cupressales; family Taxaceae; genus Taxus; species Taxus chinensis. The sequence continues at coordinate 305,520,434 of CM034153.1, read as the reverse complement.
CTCCCAAGAAAAAATCTTGAATCCCATCTCTCCGTCAGTTTCCAAATATAGCAATTCACAAATGAAACCTTTTCAATGTGGTTTTTCCATTTTAAACCTATATTTTCCAGACCAAAGTCAGTTAGATCATGCCCTTGGTGACTGACATCGGTTACCCTAATTGGTATTGGTTCACCCTCAACTGGTATCATTCACCTTGCCTACCCATTTATACCTATTTTTCCCAAAGTTGTGATGTAAGATGCCATTTTCTTGCTACCCCAGCCTCACCCTAGCCCTATAGGCCCACCTAATTACCTTATTACCTCACATCCGACCTCAATGACATTTAGGGCACATTTTTTTCCTAAAACACGGCCTTACCCGTGACCTTACCTATACATCCAACCCAAACACACCCATTTGACAATCAGATTTGCTTATTCATTATACCTTGTGATGATGTTAGTCGTGTTGTTTAGCCTACCGACATTTCCTTTCCTTTTGCTTTGATGTTTATCTTTAGCAACCCAAACCTATTGGTGCTTTGGAACATACCTAATTCTAATTCCAACACCTAGTCTTGTATGCTTCTAAGACCATATCCTATACCTTGGATACCTAGATCATATCATCCTTTTTTGGATAAACTACCAACCTTTGATGATGTAGAGTTTGTGATCGCTTCAGCCTAGTGCCTTGTCACATTTTATACATGTGCATGTGTTTGAATGCCCCCACCTATTACCCACACCCATCTCACCATTTCCTATGCTTTCACCTTATCTAGTTGTTCATCACCTACAACTTTATCAAACCCATCATGGATTTTGCCGACGTCTCCATTAGTTTCTTGTTAGAGGGGGCTCACCTCCAATCATACCTAGGGCAACCTAACCTTCACTCATACTTGGGGCAACCACTCCTATTTTTTCAGCTTCACTTTTCAATACAAGCTACGCGATAAAAAGGGGCAACTGTAGACACCCAAAATTGGGTCACAACCCTCTAAACCCCCTTTAATTAATTAATTCAACACTACACCCCCACCATTCCCACTTGCAGACACTTTTATTAATTTAATTACAAAAATTAAGTTTATTATCTACCTCAACTCTCCACCTCATCTAGCCACCTCACCTATCCACCTCACCCTAGACTCATTCCAACCCTATTTATTACCTAAGACTAAGTACCCACTTCCTCTAACAACCTAAGACTTATTATAACCCTAAAAGTAATTACTAACAACTTCCCCCAATAAATTCATGTGTGATTTAGAAAGGATTAACACTCCTAAATCATATCAATCTTTGACCCACGCTCAAATCGGGAGGGAAAAGCCTATTTTTAGTAAACTGGACCTTTTCTCCCTAAGTGACACCGATTATTCCTCAGCTATCGTCAGTCACCTAATCACCGTTAGTTTCCTTAAATAAGATTTTCTAACTCTTTTCTTAGGTTTTGAATATGATTTTCTAGCACTTATGACCTTGCATTATGAATCTCAAGCTTTTCAGTAATCTTGTGATATACCAGAGGCCCTTACAGTGTTCAGACACCACGCAGTTCACTAATGGATCAATGTAGAGCTCCAGTGCACTTATAAGGAAGTATTGTGTCCTCCTTCTGCTGCTACATTCATTCGGGATCACCTCCTCCTATAATCACCACAACCACCTGCATTTCACAAGTAAGTATTATTTCTTCCTTGTCATTTTCAATAGATTAGTTATTTTATTATCTATCTATTTCATTCCATATTCTACCATACTTGGATATCTCCCACAGTACCTTTTTCCAACTATCTACTCATTTACCTTTCATACCTTTCCCAAACACCAATCTAATCATCTTTGAGTCCTTTTGAAAATCCCAAAGCCTTACCCAAACTCCCTTCACTCTCTGTGTAGTCATAGAGAGTGCCTAAACCCCATTTTTAATATTTTTACCAAATTGCCCCTACTGACACCGGTTACCCAACTGACGTCGGTCCATTACTAATAGTTGACATCGATTACTTAACTGGCATCAATCTTTGTGATTGATAACTTTCCCCAAACCAACAAGCTTCCAACTCACTCAAAACCTCCCAAAACCCCACCAAATCTCGCCTAGACCTCATCTATAGTCTCTGTTAGACCTGTAAACCTAGACCAACCTATTAACCCTCTGTAATTAATCATAACTTTGCCAGTTAGATTCAATTTACTTATTTTATGTTATAGGAGATACCTAAATCTTATCAAATACATTAGGATTCATTTATTTACAACATTTCCTTGCATTAATTTTTTTACAATAGTGGGTTGACAACCATTCAAGGAAGCATCACACTTCCCAGATCTAGCCTTCGCTAGGAAGTCCACTGTCGTTTTCTATTTAATATCATTTGTTGGTCATGTTGTGTTCTTCACAGGTCATTCCTCCTAGCCAAAGGGAAGCTCTTCACAATCATCTTGTTCAACATTCTACGCTTGCACACCTTCTTCTATTATCACAAGTATTCCTCCTCGCCCTTACCTATTATTTGTTTTATCTCTACTTTGCAGTGAAACAAAAGCAACATAAAATAATCAGACATTATTTATGAACATGATAATAAGAAATTGACTAGTTTTGAATCTCGTTAGACTAGATGTTGTGGACAATTTAAATACATAGTTATCAAGCTAACAAAAGATGAAAGAGTAAGATTTATTGGAAATGTGCATATCTTATATATTCCTACTAATTATGCTATGTTTCTTGGAGGGATTGAATGCAAGCTATAGGATATTTTGTCTAAAAATATTGTACTTGGGAATTGATTTAATATAAATTGAATTAAATCTATATTTCAAAGTAACTACTATAATGAATGATATACAAATGATAAAATAATGTAAATGGATAAGTAACAATAAATCAATAATATGAAACCCTAAGAAAATGAGAGAGATAAATGACTTAGCTGATTTTCGAGTGATCTAGAAGTGATATGGGCAGGTGTATAGGTAAAACATATTAGAAGTAGAGTCATCAAGGCTCACTAAAGATTCTGGAACTTATAACTGTGCAGGACAGGAGCTGCCACAGGAGGAAGGGAGCATCCGAGTGCTAGTGACTGGATCTAGGTGCTAGTGTCCACCCAGATACTCAGAATCTGATATTTTGTGTGCAAAAGGAGCTTCTTTGTTAATCCTTGTTTTTCGTTATTGTCTCACTTTAATGTTGTTTATTGTACCTTTTACCTACAAAATATTCTAGCTACACATACTCACAAACCACATAAAATCCTAAAAAAATATGCAGTATGTGGAGTCAGAGTGACCTAACGGTCACCCGAAGAGTGAACTTAGTACTGAGATCTGCACTACATCTCATAATCTATGTAGTTTTGTGTGAAAGTGTGTGATATGATGCCTTGGGATTTCCTTGTGTAAATTACACAATGATTGTGGGATAGATCTACAATGTAGAGAATGTATAGAATGTGTGAGATGAAATAGAATAAACTTCCCCTCCTATGTTATGTATAAAGAGGTATGTAACCCTTGTCCCATGATTGAATGTGCTATATGGATGATTTATAATGTTCTTGTTCCTTTTGATGCAAGCTTAGGTAATAATAGAATATGCTAGTGCTTTGCCACTTATTTGAGAGCTATAACTATGTATATATATGATTCCCTTGTTTGAATTTCATAATTGAAAACTCGAAAGCTGACACAAAAGTGTAAAAGCTTCCCAAAAGGTAAAAAGAGACCCAAAAGAGTGAGAAAAGGATAGAGAAAGTCAGGAGTGCCTAGAAGGGATAGGAACACCTGGGTGCTATTGTCCTAACTAGGTGCTAGTGTCTAAGGCCATAAAATATAAATAAACCAAATATTGATAGGGTTATAGGGTGTGTAAGGTCAAATAAAAGTATAAAAGACAAATCAAAAGGCCCAAAAAACATTGTCAACTACTATTTTTCTTGCTTAGGAATCATGTATATATTAGTATGCTCTAGGGTCTAGAAATGTACCCAAGTGCATAGATTTTGTGTTTAAATTTTACCCCCACTTTATATTGTTGAGTGAATACTTGATAACATAAAGTAGATAGAATATTTGTACCTTGTAGCCTTTATAGAGAATAGTGTAGGTGATAACATGCTGAGTGGAGAAGTGAAGCGTGAAGTGATCGCAATGTGAAGCATGGATACTAGGAAAGGGAAGTAGACCCTAGGCGTGAAGTGTATGGGTAGTAGTGTGCTAATGAAACTTGATGTGAGTTGATTCTTGTAAGGATGGACTTGAAAAAGAAGAGAAAAAGAGTAGTCAAATTCTTGTATATGAAAAATCAAAGTAATGTATGTATAAGTAAGTAAAGAGTGTAAAAGTTTGTAAAAGGAAAGTGTGCACTTGATATGTAAGAGAGTATGAGATATAAAAATGTCATGTTTTCTTTGAGATGTTGATTTTGAATTCCAATGGTGAGTTTTTTGGGTGATCTCACACCGAGAGTGAGTTTTTTGGATGATCTCATGCCATGTGCGAGTTTTTTGGGTGATCTCATGTAAAGAGAAGAGTGTTGGGGAGAGAGGTATATATTTTCTCTCCTTCCATGATGCTTCCCAAATAAGAACCACTGCAGATGGTACATCCCTGATTTGTTCCTTTTGTTTCGATTGCTCTGATTTGTTCCGATTGTAACCAAAATGTAGCTAAAATACTAATTTTTTTTAAGTAGAGGCATGTGTATGCTATTAGAGAATTGATATGAAAACTTCTATAAATTTTGATGGAGTGAGAAAATGATATTTTTTTCCCAGGACTCAATTTCCTAGGGGGACATAAATACCCACCACTACTATTCAGGTTTGGGTGCTAGTGTATGCTTTGTGTTTTGGGCCCAAGTATGATTCTGAGCCAATCTGTAACTACATGTTCATGTGTTGATTCTATATTGTGTTGTGTTGTTATGAAGCTCTGAGTTACTGTAGGGGTGATTTGTTCACCCAATAGATGACAACTCTCATTTGGGGTGTATATGATGATTGTAGGAGAATGTGGTCTGAATGAGAGAAACAGAAGCTGATATGCATATCTAAAGTGGATACCTGTAGGGGGTAGGGGATGTGCATGGTAGAAACCAAGGCACATGCAAAAAAATTAGGCTAGTAACAATAGTTAGTTGTAAAAATAGCTAGCATGCAATGGAATACAATGTAAAAAAGTAGGAAGACAAAATGAACCACAAAAAGTGGGTTTCATACATGGGACATCGCTCACAATGTCACAAGATAATCAGGGCTGAAGTGGCCATAAGAAAACAATGATCAAACAAGACATAGGGCATAGCCCACAAATAATAGTAAACAATAACAAACAAAGAGTGACAAATAACCATGGTTATATTGATCCTGCAAGGAAAATGCTACACATAAATCACTCATTAGCATGTTAGAGAGATAAATAGTATGCGAAAGCATGTATGTATCAATGAAAAGTAAAGTGATTGTAATGAGAAGTAGTAAATGATGTAACAATAGAACCTGTGATGTGTAGAGTATGATAGTAGCAAAGGTAGATGCTCCCAGGAGCCTCAACGGGACTGGTAAAGAGAAGTGTCGAGCATCATGCATCATGTATGAATCTGTGAATGATCCTACATTCACCTCAAGATACCAAGTGAACATGCATGTGTATATAGAAAAAATATAATTACATACTAAGAATCCATCTAGCAGAAGAAACAAATAGTAACATTTAAGTAGAATAAGCTAACAAGAGTAAATGCAACCAAGATATGAAAATGTTGTACAAGTGAGATGGTGTGCTCTAATATAAAATATGTTAAGAGAGAAGGAGCCATGTTTCCCCTTAGAAGATGTGTGTGAGATGAGGTTTAGCTATAAAATCCCCCTCAATATTCAAATATGAACCATAAAACAATAATGCATCCTCAGGAAATGAATGTGTTATGTGAGAGTAGATACTAGAAGAGATGTATTGTGAAACACTGAGTGTGAATCATAAATAATGTGAGGTTAATTTAATAATTTAACCCTTAGCAGGCAAGTATGAACCATGTAACTAGATTACTTCATCGGGTAATGGGGAGAAAGTATTTGAACCAATGATGTGGTGATGCTCGGAAAGATGGTCATGAAGTACGAAGCAAGACAAAATAGTATATGTTATAAAATATGTATCACGAATTATTGAGCTCAAAGTGTAGCAAGAGTAGATGATGTGTGGTTCAGTGATGAAGTGTGACCTCAATAGTCAAATGTGAATCATAGCACTAGAGTGCATCATCGGGAAGCGAATGTATTATATGTGATTAAGTATAGATGCTTGGAAATATGTATTGCGAAGCATTCATCATGAAAAGTTTGTGATGTAAGTTTCATTTAAGAATTGGCCCCTCGAGAGTCAAGTATGAACCATGGAACTAGAGTGTTTCATTGGGTAATGAGTGCTATATGTGTAACATATGTATCATGAAGCACTGAGTGTGAATTTTTTGTGATGTGAGGTTCATTTAAGAATGGGACCCTTAATAGTTAAGTGTGAATTGTAGCACTAGAGTGCATCATCTAGTGATGATGGTATAATGTTTGTACCAAAGAGTGTAGGAGTGCTTAGAAAATATTAGAGATGAAGTGAGGATCGTGAAATGTAAAAGTAGATACTGGAGACAATTGATAGTGGTGGAAGAGGGGGGAGAAAGCACAATACCCCCCAAGTGTTCCAGGGATGGAGATCTATGTGATGATGCAAGAGAGATATTACAATGGTGACGGGGTTTGAAATGTATCATAAGAAATTATGTTGTTGTCACAATGAGAGGTATAATAAAGAGTAGAACTAGGGTTGGATTTTGGGTCAACAAGAGGAAGTTTAAAGAGGTCAGATATTACAGGGTGAACTTGGAATTAGTAATGTTGTAGATGACTTGATAGGTGGAGGTAATGGGGTATGGCTATTTAAATGTGGTTTCTTAGTTAGAATTGGTAACACTATAGAGGACTTAATAGGAGGTGGTGATGAGGAACACATTTTTTAAAGGTGATTACTTAGTCGGAATTGGTAATTGTGTAGAGGATTTGATAGGAGAAGGTGATGGGGAATGGATTTTTAAATTTGGTTGGATAGGAAACTCTTGAATGACTAGAGAAGGAACACTATTAATTATGGTATGATGCTCATCAGACATGGAGGGATCATATTTGGGAGCCTTGATGAACATGTAGCAGAATGTTATGAAGAAAATGAAATAAATCCCTGATGCTCAATGTGTTTAATTATTTATTTTAAAGCATAGAAATTATTGTCATGATTTTCATTAAGTTGGTGATGATTACCAAATTAGAGGCATTCAAATTTGGCAATTCGATAAGGAGGGTAGTGATGATTAGGTGGAAAGTTGATCAACTTACGATTTAGGATCTTAGGAAGAATATCATGTTGTTTAGCATTTATATCAAACTTGAGAGGTGTTAATAGTGGTAAGACTTGGGATTCATTTATATGAGCACATGGAGTAGACATAGGATTAGGATGAGGTGTGGAATAATAACTAGCATGTGCTTAAAAAGCATCCTTAAGATGTTGGATTTCAAGTTTGAGGGATGTAATCGTTGTTTCCAAAGCTTGAAATTTATCTTGAAAAGCATGGTGTGAATCTTGAATTGACTCTAAGATGGGTTGATTGGTTGTGGTATCAGTACTGATAGGTTCATTGAAGAGATGATAAAAAATGGCACTTAATTTTACAATTGGCGTATTGCGAGGAAGGTACATAGTGTCTAGGAAATTTTAATTTTTTTTTTACAAATTAGGTGCATTTGAAGCAATTGATGCAAGGAGACTAGAATATTTTTAGGATCCATGAAATAAGATTGGATAGAGTAGGAAAAATAAGGATCCAAGTGTTTGATCACAAGTGGGGTTCACCAAATGATTTAATGTAAATTGAATTAAATATATATATATTTCAAACTAACTAATGTAATGAACGATATACAAATGATAAAATATAGTAAATGGACAAGTAACAAACAAGAAATAATATGAAACCCTAAGAAAATGAGAGAGATATATGACTTAGTTGATTTTTGAGTGATCTAGGTAGGTGAATAGCTGAAATAGACTAGAATAAGTGTGTTCAAGGCTTACTGGAGATTCTAGAACTCAAAATTATGCAGGATAGGAACTTCCATAGGAGGACAGGAGCACTTGGACACTAGTGACTGGATTTGGGTGGTAGTGTCCACTTAGATAATCATGTTATAATATTTTATTTGCGTGAAGAGCTTCATTGTTGATACCTATTTGTTGTTCTAGTATCACTTCAATGTCACTGATTATACATATAACCTACAAAACAAATGTTTAACTGCACATACCCACAAACCACATCAAATCTGAAAAATAAAGATGTAGTATGTGGAGTCAGAATGACCTTGATGGTCACCTAAAGAGTGAACTTAGTACTAAGCGATGCACTACATCTTAAACTCTGTGTAGTTATGTGTAAAAGTGTGTCTAATGATTCCATAGGATGCCCTTATACAAGTTACATAGTTATAGCGGGCTAGATCTAGAATGTAGAAAATGTATAGAATGTGTGAGATGAAATAGAATAAACTTCCCCTCATATGTTGTGTATGCAGAGTGATGCATCCCTTGTCCCTTGAGTGAATGTGCTAGATGGATGTTTTGTAATGCTCTTGTTCCTTTGGATACAAGCTTAGGTGATAATAGATAATGCTAGTGCTTCACCACTTATTTGAGAGCTATAACTATGTATATATATGATTCCCGTGTTTGAATTTCATAATTAAAAATTGGAAATCCAAACCAAAAGTGTAAAATATGACCAAAATTTAAAAGAGACCCAAAAGAGTGAGAAAAGGATAGATAGGGTCAAAAGCGCCTGGGAGCTAGTGTTCGAGGCCATAAAAAATGAATCAGTCAAATACCGACAGGGCTATAGGGTGTGTAAGGTCAAATAAAAGTATAAAATACAAAGCAAAAGGCCTAAAATACATTGTCAATAACTAGTTTGCTTGCTTAGTAATCATGGATATATTAATATGCTTTAGGACCTACGAATGTATCAAAGTGCATAGATTTTGTTTCTATAAGAACCAGTTGGTAATGTTATTAATTTTATACATAGAGAGGAATGGTCAGGGACACCAATTGAAGAAATTTCATCACAGACCACAATGGAACTATCCCCCAAGTCGTGGGACCTTGAGCACTTGTGAGGGATCTTTGGAAAAGGCTGATTCCTCTACCTACCTCTAACATTACTGCTACTCCTAATGTAGAAAGAAAATCCTAGACTAAACATGCCAAGGGACTAGGGATAGAAGGATGTGCAGAAAGGGGAAATCCTAAGCTAAGGAAGGTGATAGTGTCAGGGAAAGGGTCGATATCTCTCCATAAGTGGCAAAGGAAACATAGTGGATGTGGGAGAAGAGGTTGGATGACACGCGCCACGATCAACACGTGGGCTCGGCCTTCCAGCGTGTGCAACACATGAACATGGGGACTGCAAGCGGGAATACACACAACATGCCACAAAATGCAAACAAAAAGGTGAGATGCAATGAAAATAAGAAAGGGAAGACAAGAGTTCCAAAAAACATGATTTTATTGCTTATGGGATGCACATTCATTTACACTCACGATAAGAGGTTAGAATACATTGTAGAGACCAAACCAAGGTCTAAGACCCATGGGAAATTGGCCACCATTTTAGAATGGTTTTGTTACAACAGAGAGGGATCCTTTTTTACAAAACAAAAATTTGCTATTTATAAGAGAATAGGGAGAGAAGAGAAGGAGAAAGAGAGGTAAAATCGGATTCAAATCTTCAACCACCAATAGCTAGTGATAAATGCCTACAAATTCACCTAAAAGGTTGTTAGATGCACTTCCCCTATTTGTTTGGCATGTAGAAGAAGGAAGAAATAAATATTTGATTGAAATATGGTGGTTGAGGTCGATTAGATGTGTGCATTGATGATCAAAAAGATGTTTCCCTATTTTCTGCCTACCAAATCCCACCTAAATTTGATTTCGAAAAGTCCAACGTGTAGCTTATGTCAGTAACTTTGATATGAGACTGGGCATGTGGGAATCTAAGCACTATAGTAGAAGTTATGGTTATAAAAATTCTATAGGTCATTCTGACATGCAATGAATGTGGCACGTGCTTATTGACTAAGGAAATCACCCAACGGTTCATCTGATTTTTTGTTTCTGCCAAGTGTCATGAACCAGTTGGTTTTTAGGATTTGGTGCCCTATTAGCGTGCTTTGATAAGTTACGTGTTACACACTCAAGTCTAATAGATGACATGTCATAATGAATATCATGGAAGAAGGTGCAAGGTGTGGAAGTAAGAGTCAGGTGCGCAAAAGAGAAATAGAAGGAAGACACGTGCAAAGGTGTGCGCGCAGGAGGAATAGAAAAATACTTGCAGGGGGAAAAGTATGGGGAAAGGGTGTCAACATTCAATTGAAGGAGGATGCACGATGATAGAAGAAAAAATGGTGCATGAGGGAGCTTAGTGTATGTAAGTGCGTAAGAGGAATGCTATGGACTTAGCAATTTTGTAAGGAAAGTCTACAGAGGTACGCACAAGGGGTGCATGATAGGATAGGAAAGAAAGTAGGATCACAAGAGGAAGGCACAAAGGAAAATGAAAAGGAGATAGCATAATGCAGAGGGAGAAGTAGGAAGGAGCACAAGGTCATGCAGAGGAACTACAAATATGCCAATGTTTCAAAAGAACAATCTTGAGTATGTGTAACCTAAAATGTGAAACATCAGAGTTAGAATGAAAAATTTAAATTATCCAAATAACTAGGAGAGTTATTTGGATAATAGTTTTGGTGACTTTTGGGGCCATCTTCCTGCTAGATGAAGAGACCAGTAGCCTTAGAAGTCCATTGGGCATGGATTCAAGCACTAAACTTGAAGATCTGATCTGTAACTTGAAGAACATCCCTGAAGTCACTTGAAGCTCTGTCTGAACTCTGAACTAAATTGTTGCTCTCATATGAAGATATTCTGAATTGGATTGATGAGAGTGAAAGTTATGCACTGACCGTTGGAACTACCTCTACCAAAATTGAACTGTCATCCCAGGAAGCAACAAAAGGGGCACGCGGGTATAACAAGAAAGGAAAGGTGCTAGAGGGAACGTGCCGAAACAAAAGTACAACACTGTGTACAACATCAAAAATCATACATGTCCCAAAGGGAACATGTAGAGTGTGCATGAACACTTGTGTTACTGAAAGAAAACCTATTCTAACCTACTCTAACCAGAGGTAAAGGGCACTCAAGTAAAACCTACAACAGGTAGGGAGAAGTAGATTCCCTTCCTCACAAATTGTGACCATGTAATTGATTTGGCGTTGGACATGGTCTGGAACAAGAGTGAAAAACTGACTTGCAGATGGTGTTTCACCCTCCTCAAAGTATCAACAAACAAAATATATACCTCCTGAAGTTGTTTTGCGCTTGGATTCAGGAGGCACTGCTACTGACCTTTGGCACGCTGAAGCTCAACCTCATGTTCTAGAGTGAACATGACCAGATGGAACTCTGTCTTTGGATCTAGACTAGCTAGATATCTGATTGGGCATGGTTTGATCCTTGTGATTTTCCCATTAATTTGAAGCTCAATCCCATAGATGGGATTTTCTTGTAGAATCTCCTTCTGAAGGGGAGTGCTTGCAGGCTGGGTCACGTAAAGCTGGGGCATGCATGGTTCTGCCTCTACAAGCAACTTGGTCTCCTCCAGAACTGTGCCCTCTAGAACTAACTAATTTTCTTCTGGAACAAATGCATGTATGATTTCTTCTTCCCTATTGGAGTCACATGATTCATTTCATTCTTCAATTGTTCTGTAGTCATTGAACATGATGATGTTGGCTGGGAAAGGCACATGTTGGTAGGGGGTTGTTCATTTATGGTATAATTAGACAAAGGGGACTCATAAGGAAATGGGAGGATGGGTGCATAAGGCATGGAAGGTGCATGGAAAGGGAGTGGAAAATGCATGAGAGGGATGATGGAAGAGAAATGAAGGTGAGAGGATGGAGGAGGGGAATTCTCAATGGGGGAAGTGTGCAAGAAGCTAGGAACATGTGCAGTGGGATGAGATGATGTAAGTTGGCGCAGAGGAGTGGGAGGGCTGTAAGATGGTAGTGTAGGGTTGCCCCATTGACAGGGTTTCTACATGCTAGAGTTTTTAGCCTCCATTTATTTCACCTACTTTGTAATCTAGGGAAACATCTTAGTGATAAAGTGTAGCTTCTGTTGGGTGCTAAACCAGCCTGGTACAGGGCCGACCCATGGACAAGGGACCTTGTAGCCAAATTTAGCTACCTTTATGGAGCACTTGACTCTAAGCTGCATCATGTCCATCTCCATTTTTTGCACCTTCGTCTCAAAATAAGCTTCATTCATGGAGTTTCCACCATCATTTGCATAAACCTGTTCTTCATAAATATTTTGGTTAGAAAAAAGTGGGTTGTGAGGTATGCATATTCAGGATGATGGGGCTTATAAAACTGATTTAGAGGAGGATTTTGAAACTATGGAGATGGAGAAAAATAGATCTTTGCTGCAAATGAGAATTCCATGAAGGGAAAGAAGTCATGATTGCACAACTTCAAAAGAGGAAGGTGGAATGATGGAAGAAGGAAAATGAATGAAAGGGAGGGGAAACTGGTCTGCGAATGAAATAATGGGTGCATTTGGATCAGTGGAGTCACTAGATGTGTTGAAAAATGCCTCCAAAGGCTGGATCTCAACAAAAACACATCAAACTTGCTGAGATGAAGATGTAAATCTCTTCACTCTGGTACCACCAGGAATACCAGAAACTATTGGTCATTCAAACATGCACCTGGGTCTTAGATCCGGAAGAGCCAAGTTGTTTGAGACCACAATGGAACCGTCCCCAAGTTATGGGACCTTGCATGCTTGGGACGGATCTCCAGAGAAGTCTGGTTCCTCTACCTTCCTCTAACTCTACTGCTACTCCTAATGCAGAAAGAAAATCCTAAACTAAATATGCCAAGGGACCAGGGATAGAAGGATGTGCAGAAAGGGGAAATCCTAAGCTAAGGAAGGTGATAGCACTAGGGAAAGGGTTAATCTCTCTCCATGAGTGGAAGGAAACATAGGGCATGTGGGAGAAGAGGGAGATGACACATGCCACAGATCAACATGTGGGCTCGAGCCTTTGCGTGTGTGCAAACACATGAACACGGGGACTGTAAGCAAGGGAGATACGCACATCATGCCAAGAAAATGCAAATAGAGAGGTGAGATGCAATGAAAATGAGAAAGGGAAGACAAGAGTTCCACAAAACATGATTTTATTGCTTAAAGGGATGCACAATCATTTACATTCATGGTAGGAGGTGAGAATACATTACAGAGACCACCAAGGTTTGAGACCCATGGGAAGTTTGGCCACCATTTTGGCATGGTGTCCATTACAATAGAGAGGATCCTTTTTTACAAAGCAAAACTCTTATTTATAAGAGAAGAAGGAGAGCAGAGAAGGAGAAAGAGGGAACCTCAGATTCAAATCTTCAACCACCAACAACCAATGATAAATGCTTGCAAATCCATCTATAAGGTTATCAGATGCGCTTCCCTATGTCTATTTGGAATGTATAAGAAGAAAAAAAGATCTGATTGAAATCTGGTGGTTGAGGTTGATTAGATGTGTGCATTGATGATCAAAAAGATGTTTCCCCATTTTCTACCTACTAAATCCCACCTAAATCTAATTTTGAAAATTCCAATGTAGCTGATGTCAGTAGATTTCAAATGAGACTAGGCATGTGGAATCTAAGCACTATACAATAGAAGTTATGGTTGTCAAAGATCTACAGGTCACTCTGACATGCAATGACATGTGGTGTGCATTGATTGACTGAGGAAATCAGCCAAATCTTCATCTGATTTGTCTTTTCTACCACATGTCATGAACTGGTTGGTTTTCAGGATTTCCACCCTATTGGCACACTTTGATAGGTTACGTGTTGCACACTCAAGTTTGATAGATGACATGGCACAATGATTGGCGTAGAAGAAGGAGAAAGGTGTGAAAGCAAGAGACAGGTGTGTGAAAGGGAAATAGAGGGAAGGCATGCACGAAGGTGCACGCGTAGGAGGAATAGGAAAATAATTGTAGGGGCAAGTATGGGGAAGGGGCATGAGCATTCAACTGAAGGAGGGAACACGGTAGCAGAAAGAAAAGAGGGCGTGATGGATCTGATGTATGCAAGTGCAAAGAGGAATGCTAGGGACTCATCCATTTTGGAAAGCAAGTCTACAGAGGTGTGTGCAAGGAGTACATGATAGGATAGGAAAGAAAGTGGGTGTAGGAGGAAGGCATAAAGGAGAAATGGAAGGAGATAACATAATGTAGATGGAGAAGAAGGAAGGCACGTAAGGGCATGAAGAGGAACTGAAACTGTGCCAAGGTGTTAAAAGAACAATCTTGAGTGCATGCAACATGAAATGTGAAACATCAGAGTTATAATTAAAAATATAAGTTATCCAAATAACTAGATAATTTAGATATTAATGCTTTCTATGATGAAGATCATCAACATTCTAGATTGTTTCCTTCTGGTGACATTTGGTTTATGTGTTTTAATGGTACATGCTTCCAAATTGGAAATGGAACTTTCGTGGTTATCAAATTACCTATGGGTAAGCAATTTAATTATGCTTTTTAGCTCTCATTTGAAACAACAAATAACACTGCTGAATTTGAGGCTTTGTGTTTGGGTTTACAATAAGATTTAAATTTAAACATTAAGAAGTTAATAGATTTTGGAGATTCGGAGCTTATGAGAAGAAAATTAAAGAAGATTTATAAGACTAATTAAGATTGTCTTCATCATTATACACAAAAATTTTGGTATTTGATTGAAAGTTTGAAGTCTTTAACATTAATTGTGTTTTTAGAGAATTCAATTCTAGATTTGATAAGCTTATTTTTTCCTCTAATCCTATGTGTGTTGACCAAATTGAATCCATTTTCAAAGAATTATACAGGCCTATGATCCCTGATCTTGAAACTAATTTCCCAGATTTCACTTGTGATGAACATATTGACATATTTTTGAAGGGAAATTATTTTGATTTAGATGATTATGTGCTCAATTGTGGTGATTATTTGCAACTATCCAGTAATAAATTTCTTGTAGGTTTAGTAAGTCTAAAGTCTATGATCTCCCCATGTGATCAACCTAATATTTCTTATATCGTTGAATTATTTAGAAGAATTATAGGTGAAACCATTGTTGTTAACCTAGGTACAAAAGAAGAGCCAATTTGTTTTTATCTTGGTGCTTTTCTAACTCAAAAGAAGAAAGAGGCTTTCATCAAGTTATTAAAAGAATACATTAATGTGCTGTCATGTTCATAAAAATACTAAAAGTGATATTATACAAGGATCATTAAACATGACATTCCCATCAAACTTGGAATAAAACCTATACGTCAAAATCCTAGAATAATAAGCCTCTTATTGGAGAAAACCAACAATAAGGAGCTTGAGGAAATGCCTGAAGGTGGTGTCATTTGCCCTATAAGATATTTTGAATGGGTTGTGTTGGTTGTTAAACTTTCACCCATGTCTCCGATATGAAGGAATTGAGTCATTTGAGTCAAAAATGGGACTGCCTCCAAGTTGTGGGACCTTTCACACTTGAGATAGACCTCTGGGGAAGGTTGGTTCCTCTACCCATTTCTACTACTATTACTAATCCTAATGCTGAAAGTGATTTAACCTAAGATAGCAATTCCAAGAGACTCGGGATAGAAGGATAAAAAATGGAAAACTAAAACTAAGGGAGGTGATAGCACCAAAAAAAATTGGGATGAACATTTTTTGTTTTAAGCAGAAGCGAGGGAGAAAGCATAAAGGGAGACTAGGCATGTGCAACATAGACTAGAATACATTCACACGATCGATTCCATGAGACACAACAAAAAAGGAACTACAAGGGATTTAGAATGGAAAATCAAGCACACAATACAAATGAAAGGAAATAAATAAGGATACAAACGCATTAAGGTATAAAATATCCACAAAACAATGCTTCTATTACTTTCAGAAATGCACACTCAATTACACTGGCATGTAAAGGTCGATATTCACATGCAAGAACCAGATCTATAGTTCTGTGACTCAAAATACAAAGATACAGAGTCCTTAGAAAATTTTAAAGGATCCAAAATGTCCAACCCTTTACAATGAGCCATGCTCTTACATTTATAGATGAATTGGTGAGAGAAGAAGAGGAGAAAGAGGGAAAATCATATTTGATTCACAAACATCAACAATAAGCATTCAATGCTTACAAATCTACTTGAAAATCTATCAAATGCACTTCTCCAAGTTTGTTTAGCATGTGGGAGAAGAAAGGAGGGAAAATCGTATCAAATATGGGTGGTTGGAGCAATAAGATATTTTCATTAATAACTAGAAATACGTTTACATGTTTCTAACCTACCAAATCCAGTTTAAATTTGAATTTGAATGGTCTAGAGTATATCCCACATCAACAACTTTTAAATGAGAATCAGGCATGTGTGTGTCAAATCCTTGTAGAAAAAGTTACGGCTGTCAGAAGTTTTTAGTGCAAACTAAACTCCTAAGACACGTGGTGCACATCGATTGACTGAAAGATCAGCCAACTGTACAACTGTTTTGTCATTTTTTGCCACGGGTCACTCATTGGTTTATTGCAAGGATTCATCACCCAGCTGGCACACTTTGATTGGTTACATGTAGTACACTAAATGTTTGGAAGATGCCACGTGGAAAAAAAGGGTGCAAAAGAAGGCACAAAGGCAGGTGGGCGGAAGAGTGAGGTACAAGAGGAAAATAGAGGAAGGGCACGCATGAAGGTGACATACAAAGGAGAAGTGGGAGGAATACCTGAGGGAGAAATGTATGGTAGAGGTGAAATAATTACAAAATTATGTGCAGAAATAAGGAAGGGGGTGAGCCGAGAATGCTAGGGACTTAGATAATTTTGGGAAGCAGGTCTAAGGCGCGCGCGAAGGTTGCATGAACTATTGGGAAGAAGGCGAATGCGTAGAGGATGCACATGAGGGAAAAATGGAACAAAGAGGAAAAGGAAAAGGAGAGGTGGAGGAAAGGAGGAGTGTGCGAGAGTGCACGAAGAATCTATATCCAAGGGAATGTGCCAAAGGAGAAAATGAAATGCACGCAACTTGCAACGTAGGACCTCAAAGTTAGAATGGAAATATAAGTTTTCCAAATAACTAGGGGAGATGTTTTGGATAACATGTTGCTAATTTAGTCCCTGTAAGTAAGAAAAATGGAGACATTCATCTCTACGTTGAATTTAGAGATTTAAACCGTGCAAGTACTAATGATAAATTCCCTTTTCCAAACATTGTTCAAATCTTTTAGTAGGTCGCTGGTTGAGAAATGATGTCTCTTTTAGATGGATTTTCTGGTTATAATCAAATTTTTTTGAATCCAGATGATCGACACAAAACCACTTTTACCACATGAAAAGGTACCTTTGATTATAATCATATTCCTCTTGTTTTAATTAACACAGGTGTTACTTTTCAAAGAGAAATACATGTTACTTTTGATGATCTAATTGGAGTAATTTTTCAAGTATACCTTGATGACATGACTGCATATTCTCTTAAAAGAAATAAACATTTAGGATAGAGAAATTTACATTCGTTTCCGTAAATTTGGTATTTCTCTAAATCCAAAAAAAATAGTTTTTGGAGTTACAAAGGGAAATTTATTGGGTCATATTATTACAAAGAATGATATCTCCGTTGACCCAAAAATGGTGAAAGCTATCCAAGAGTTACATTCTCTTGAGAATGAGTCAGGTTTATGTTCATCTTTTGGAAAAAAATAATTTTGTACATAAATTATTATCTGAATTTTCTAACAAAGTTTCTCCCTTACATATCTTACTCAAAACAAATAATGGTTTTTTGTGGGTCTCTCATGCATATTCTACCTTTGCTGATGTCAAAAATGTTATCGCTTCAACGCCTAATTTGGCCAAAAATAACTTGTCTAAACCATTCATTCTATATCTTAATGCAACTGATAAGGATTTGGGTGTTGTTATAACTCAATATTTTAATGGAAATGATGAGAAACCTATTTCTTATTTCAATTAAACTCTACAAGATGTTGAAGTCAGGTATTCCTTAATTGAAAAATTTGTCTTTACATTAGTTTCATTTTTGGTAAAGTATAAATATTTTCTAATGGGAAATAATTTTTTTGTTCATTCTAATGTGCATATATTAGCATACTTTATTAAACAACCCATGATTTATGAAATATTAGCTAAATTGATTTTCAAAATCCAACAGTTTGACTTGCAATTGGAAATTTGTAAGACCATTAAAGGAGATGAACTTGCTAAACACTTGGTTGAAAATGTCGATTTTGTTGTCAATGCCACTATTTTAGTAGTGGATGATGTTTTACATGTTTTCCCTCATTTAAAGACTATGACAGGTGTTATTTTTTCTTCCAAATTCAATGTAGGTTTCATCATGCAAGAATAGGATTTTTGGATGTCTCAAGATGATTGGCATCACGATCTTATTTTTTTCTTCAAAAACCAATCATGTCCTAAAAACTTTGATAAAAGACAATGAAGAGCACTTTGTTTTCAAGCCCTTAAATTTTTTATTTTAGAAAATTTACAGTTTTTAAAAAACCATGATGGTATTATTTTAATATGTTTGACACATGATCAAACTAATCACATATTAAGAAGTTGTCACGAAGGTGTTTGTGGTGTCTATTATGCTGCTGAAATTATTGCTCATAAAATTTTGTGTGTAAGATATTATTGTCCTACTTTATTTAAATATGCATACAGATGGGTTAGGTTATGTACGGCCACGAACGCTTACAAACCATGCCATTAAATCCTGACATTCTAGATAGGGACTTTACCAAGTGGAGAATATATTTTATTTATGATATTCATCCCCATTCTTTAGCTAGTCATAGATACATCTTGACAACTACTGATTATTTTACTAAATGGAATGAGGTAGTTGCCTCAAAAAGTTTTGTTGCATGTGAAGTTATTTTTTTTACAAAATCAGATCTTTTTACATTTTGGAATCCCTCAAGAAATTATATCAGACAATGGCCCATAATTCAATTTTAAGGAATACTTATATTTTCTTAGCAAGTATTCGATGATCTCGAGCCATTCATCCAAATATTACCCACAAGGTAATGGACAATCTGAATCCACTAATTAAAAATTGATCAATATCATTAAAAATTTGGTTAATAGTAGTAAAATAAATTGGCATTTAATTTTTTTGAAGAATTATGGGCTGATAGAACTACCGTAAAAAATAGTACTGGTTTCTCACCTTTTATGTTTGCTTATGGTTTTGAAGCCACCATGCCTATTGAATTAAAAATTTCTTCTAGATGTACTTCTTTGAATTATGGTTTGGATGACTTAGATGCTTTCTAATTACAATTGGATGAATTGATTGCTTTAGATCAAACAAGAGTTAATGATTTACAAAAAATTGAAAAAGGTAAAGATAAGTTAAAAAGGTTATTTGACAAAAAGGTTACAGTGAAAATTTTTCAAGTTGGAGACCTTGTTTTATGTTGGGATAAGTCTAGAGAAAATACCATAACACATTATAAATTTGATTCCCTTTGGCTTGGTCATTATCAAATTGCTTCAATTTTGGGAAATAATGATTTTCACTTGAGGGAAGTTAATGGTGATTGGTTGTGTTTTACAGTCGATGGTCAACTTTTAAAACATTATTACAATTGAGTCTCTTGGCTTATATATTATGTACATATTGTTTGTCTTTTTTTGGGTTATTTTTTATTTTTTTTGCTTTTGTCTTGGAATTTATACTAAGTTGTGATCATTGAAATTACCAATATGTTTCATCTCTATAAATTTCTTGTATTAGATGAATATTCCTATCAAACTCTTTGGATGGTACGATTCTCTTGAAATTTTCAGTCAAAGATGATTCATAGAATATTTTTATTCGATTTCATAAATGAATGTTCTACTAATATAATTGATGTGAAGAGTTTTACTTGATTTTCAAACCACTGAAGGTTTAATCTGTATTTGATCTTATCCATCCCTCACTTTCATATCTCCTTACATCCCTTCTTTTTTCACAATCATCTGGACATTCATCCAATTTTAATTTAAGTCATTATTAGGGTCCGCATAGATTGACTCAAGAAACAACGTACCTGTGTTACACTCTTGAGCTTTAATTTTGTCATCTTTGATGTAGTCTAATTCCTTGTTACAAGAATCCATCCAACATGGTCGCTAATGTTATCAGAAAATTTAACATACCCTCTTTTTTATAGAATCATTTAAAACTTCCCTATCTTCATTACACAACAATCTTCCTGCATTGCATTTATGATAAGTTAGGTGGGAGCCACTTGACATTTTAATGCATTATTATATATATATATATAACATTTAAGTGGTTTATTGGAATTCTTATACTTTGTCGGAATATTATTGACTTGTAGAATATATATATATATATATATATATATATATATATATATATCTGTGTGTGTGTGTGTGTGTGGTATCTTGTTTTTTAACTTGGTTACGTTGTTTTTCATATGGAAATCAAACTTCATTTCATGATATCATTCTTCAATTTTTAGGCTCGGATAATGATATATCTCTTTTTTCCATTTTGGAAATGAATTTTCTCTAAGTGACATGTTGAAGGCATTGATAAGTTTGCAATGGTCATTGCTTTGTCTGATTTCATTTTTGGACTCCCACTTTGTACATTCCAATAAGCTTGCGACTGATTTCAATTATTTTTAATGAGTTTTGTTGATATGCTATGTGATTTTGATCCTATCACCTAACAACATATTTAACATGAGGGTTGATGTATTCATGAAGTGGGAATTTGTTGTTTCACTAGGTGAAGGTGGTTATATCAAGTTTAGATTTATTTATCATGAATGTTAATTAGTACATGGTATGATAAGTGGTTATATGGTGATTATATATATATATATATATATATATATATATATATATATATTTGATATTAGGTAAAAGAGGGTTGAGGGGACCCTACCCCTTACATGACCACCATGTTGGTCGGCCTTTTCACCTTAGTTATGGACCATAATATATTGTTGATTTCAAAAGATTGTGGGCAATGTTTATTGGAAATCATATAGGTGATGGTTATGTTGTGGTTAAACTTTTAGTGATGGTAATGAATATGTACATGTTGCATTAACTCTGCCTCATAGATGGTTTTGAGCCATGGAAAAATTCAAAGCTCAGGATTTTTATGGTTTTTGTTGTTTGCATGCTCTAGTTTGGGAGCTCTATTGAGCTACTTAGTTGTGGTGTTGTGTGTTTGGGTCTGTTGTTTTAAGTAAATACACGGAAAGATTATACAGGTATGTAGTTTTTTAGATAAATAAAGAGGAAGTTACCCAAATTTGGGTCATTTTCATGCATGCACGTAGTATTTTGGTCTACAAGTTCATAGCTTTTAAATAAAACCAATACTGTGTGGATATTGGAGTGTCATGCTCACATTTTTATCTGTTATTTCATTACCCACATTTAAAATACTTGTAATCTTTTCAAATGATGAAATGGGTAAAATAATGTTTATAAAAAATCTGCTTTATAGGTTGTGATGTCAATATTAGTTGAATGCAAGCTTTTAAAAGCCCATTTTGAGCCCTGTCGTGTTGGAAAAAATGAAAGTGGATCATACAAATTTCTTCTAGTTTGCTTTGTCTAATCTTTGGTTTCTTTTGAGTTGCAAAAATATTATGGTTCGGCTTGAGTTGTTCTTGATAATGGTTGTATCCTTTATACATGTATGCGTTGTTTTTTTGGTGAATATATGGATGTTTGGATTTAGTAAACCAGTTGAAGCTTCCAAGTTTGAATTTTTGATGGGTACTAAAATCATTATTTTCCTATGATGAAATTTTGTTTCAATTTTGAGGTAGGAAGAGTATGTGAAATTTATTCTGGGTTGTGAGTAATGATACATAAAATATGGCAAGTTTTATCGATCTTCACTGAAAATTTTAATTTTATATATGGAGTTTGGTTTCAATATGCACTCAATTTGGTTTATGGTAATATAAACTGTCACTTGGAAATTTCGGTTCAATTTATTTTTATATAGAGATATTATGATTCAAGGAAGTCATTATATTGATCATTAATTTCTATTTTCTGAGCTCGAACATGGTTGTTATAAATTTGCAAAAATGTGGGTTTTGAGGAAGTAGAGATGTAAAATGGTACTGTGTAGAACATATGTAATGATTATGAAGTTTTTGTTGAAGTTTTATTGAAAGTTTGCATTTAGTTTGGAAGTATTGAGTTCAACTTGTTGAAATAATGGTTTAAAATTGCTTTTCCAAGTGGTTTTTTTTGTTGTTAATGACAATTTCTGTGGTCAAATGGTTATCACATGTCATCATTTTATTTTTCATTTTAATATGAATTGGCTCATTTTAGTTCACTTTGATAGTTATGTGAGCTTGGTAAGTTGTCTTCATTTGAGCATGCTTAGTAATTTTATCATTTCTTTTCATTTATTGCAGCAATGTCAGGCTAAGATGGATGGGGTAATTCCATAGGATCAAGTTCACATCATCATGGGGATACAATAAATTTTGAGGATGTTCCCAATGGCAGAGAGGTTCACCTAGGGGTGGCCCAAGGGGAGAAAGTATGTTTTAGGTTAGGTGGTTTTTAATTAGGATCGGTCCCACTCGTGTCTCAGTCCACTTTGATGCTAATGAACCTTGTCTTCATGAGGTATTAACAGTTATTGAATCATATCCTCGTACCCATCCCTCTCAAAGATTTCATAATACTTTTTTCCATGACAACATTAACTGAACTCGCTTTGAACACAATCCGTGTTCTTCCAATCATTAATTCCACTCTGCTCCTCATTTTCCTTCACGTAAAATTTAGCCACCTGCTAACTTTCCTTTTCTACTTGGGCAGACCTAACCATCCCATTCACATGACTCCCACCCTTTCCCTAAGCATGTTAGGTCATCTTTCGTTTTTCCTAGGGTGACTAGAACACTGAAGAGAGTGAAGTTAGAGGTAGAGGAAGATTTAGGAGCCATTACTAACACTACACTTCTTATTGGTCCATATGAGTATGTGGAATTGATGACTGAGACTGGAGCACCATTGTTATACCTCACTTGAGATTATTAGTATTTCATCATGATATGACATTCTGATTCTTGATTTGAACATAAATTTGAGTAGATAATTTTCAGTACTTAGCAATTATCATGGATTTATGCTTGATGATATTTGATAGTTTGGTTTTATGAACTTAACTATATACTCGGCTTTGGTTTATTACAATAGTTCTGGTTATATGATGGATGATATTTTTTATGATCATTTAGATATGTTGGAGTATTTATGGTTTAAATGAATTGAATTTTATAAGGTTATGTTGTATATTTTATTTGGTGTATTTAATGTTAGGTGGGCCCCCTCCCCTTTCTTGTCACATTCCTCAATGTTTTTAAATTAAGCTTTTATTTTAAAAAGATAATTACCTGATTCCTTCTCAATTGATATTTAAAATAAAACACAATAAAGTTTCACTTTGAGATTAATTGTAATATTTATTATAAATTTAATTATAATTTGGAGACAAATCAATTGTAACTTATTTTTCAAAGGGAAGAGTTATATAAGGACTTAGAGGACACATTTTTGATGAGCAGAAATCATGTATTGTAAGAATTTGTAAAGCTTATTTCATAAGGAATATTTTTTATGCAAATGGTTTTATGAGATAAGTGATCCTACATGTGTTATGATGAAATTGTTTTGATGTTTGAGTATGAAATTCTGATACAAAAAGTATATCCAATTTTAATATTATTTTATTATTCTATATCTCATCTATAACTGATTACATATTTTGATCTTTCATATCCAGAGTAGGCTATGAAAGACATTTTTACTCCAATTTTGAGATAAATGCATATTAATAGCCATGTTGGCTTTTTTATTTGATCATGACTCTTGTTAGATGTTGTTTTGTCAACCATTATACATTTCATAAATACAAATATGTTTCTCTTTAATATATCAATCTTCATTTTATCTTAAAAATTGTGCGTATGTGTCATATATTGTGAATAATGTGTTTATGTTTATTTTATTTTTGTTTGTTGTTTTGGTTTGTTACCAAGATCATTGCATTACATGACCAATAATTTCACTATGAGATCATGATTAATGTTGAACTGATTTTCTCACTCCTATTTCAAATTAGTGAAATGTTAAAAAATAAAACAAAGAACTCCAATAATGAGAGGGTTTAAGGTGACCTCTAGATGAGATGATGATGGATTTGGGTACAAAATATCCTCCTCGTAGCGATCTTGATTACCTACACAACAAAGAGAAAATAAAAACGAAAATGTATTACTAGATAAGAGGGTGGGTTTCCTGACAATGTCAGTCCTGAGAAGTGAAAACTCCCTAGGATGGGTGTCAACCTAATTTTGATAAAAGATAGATAAAATATGATAATGGATAATAAATAATGTGTAACAGAATCTGAAATGAACTAGATAAGATAAGATGCAAATATGATTATAGAATATTCTAAACCAAACCAAACCAAACCAAACCTGAGTGGGTTGATGGTGACCTGAGACTGTCAAGAATAGTCGACGGCGATTAGGGAAACACAGACCAAAGAGAAATGTAGAAAAGGAAGATATGAAGATATTTTTCTGAAGCTAATCTAAGACTAAAGATGATGTTGAGATGATGGTAAGAGTTTGGATCTGAATGAATCAGAAAGGATATAATAAAATTGATAAATCTAATGAGAGAATGGTAACTACTAATTAGGTCAACGACAACCGGGGCAGATAGATGACGACTGGGTGTGATGAAAAATAAAAATGCAGAATGACAATATTGGTATATCTGAGAGGCCATGGGATCAGGCAATAGATAATAGGTAAGGTATATGACATAAAATCAAATAGAGGTGGGTCGGGTTGACAACTATAGACTAGGTTGATGGTGACCGAGGAGTGATATATGGTTTGAGGGATGAAAATAGATGGAAATGATGAGCTGTAAAGAGAGATTAATGATGGAAAATGCAAGGATATAGCTATGAGATGACATATGGTCATGCAAAATCTGGTGCACAATAGTTATGGGATGGAAGTGGGGACCCCAAACATACAAGAGAATGATTCCAAGAAAATATAGGACTCCAAATATTCAAAGGAGATGCAAAATATATCCCAAGTAACTCCAAGCTAGTGATAGCAATAGCAAATGAGAGAAAGAGACAAAGCCAATATCGCTAGAGAGCTCAAAGTCCTTAAAGTTGCATCCTAGTGAGAGGAGGGGTATGATTGTATTTATAGCATCAAAGGTGACCTAGATGGGTCACTGGAGAATGTGGAAGTCCATTGATTTGGGTGGTGGTGATTAAGATAAATGTGAATTTTATTCCTAATGTGATTGCTATTGTTTCAGTAAATAAATGCAGTAATGAAGTACATAAGTTAACCCAAGCAAAGTAAGCCAAAATATATGAAACCCTAAGTGCAACGAGAGGGTAAGAAGCCTTAGTTGATTAACATAAATCCCAGATGTGTACAGAGCTGAAGAAATAGAAAATATAAAGCACTGGTCATCACACTAAAGCTCGGAAAAATATAGATCTAGAAGAATAAGCTAGACTGGGGCACATGTGGGTTCCCTAGACTTATTTTTGGGCACCTAGGTCTATGTAAATGCTAAGGAAACCTCCTTTGAATGGTCATTAGTTTTTTCATTTTTTTCACACTTGGTCACTATGAGGTCACACAATGATCTCTGAAGTCATTGGAAACCTCCTATGAAGTGTATGCAGAATAACCAACCCTTGTGTCCCTTAGATGGTGCTAGATGAATTCAATGGATCTCTTAGATGCTTTATGGATGAAACCTTAGGTGGTGATAGCTAATTCTTAGTGCTTTCTCCTTTATTATGATCACATAAATTTATATTTATATGATTCCCTTGCTAAAATTTCATAATTAACCCTGAAAAGGTAGACTATAAAAAATATAAGATGCTTAAATTTCTAGAAAGGACCCAAAAGATATGAAAAAATTATACTGAGGTCAGGGCCACCCAGAGGGGATGAGGGAAACTAGCGCTGACGTAATGGTGTCTAAGATGATAAATGTCAAGGTCAAAAAAGGCATAGTGAGAAAGTAAAGGTGTAAGACCAAGATAAGTGACATAAAACAAAGTAAGGTGGCCAATGACATGGGTTGATTAGTATTTTTATCACTTAGGAATCATATGAATAGTAATATGTAATCAGGAATAAATAATTATTTAAAGTGTTTTATTTTGTGTTTACAGGTGGAAATTTGATTAGCTTGATGTAATGAGCCCCTATGAGGCGGGATTAGGGTTTTAGATGGTAAATATGGGTTAGGGATGCTTAGGGAATACAAAAGGGTAGCAAGGGATAAGAATGCGTTAAATGAGGTTGGATGGGAACCTAAGGGTTTTTAAAAATGAGGTTTAGGGGGGATAAAAGGATTAGATGAGGATTTAGGGATAATTAAGGGTGATTACGAGATTAAGGGTGAATTAGGGGAAATAAAGTAAATGATGGGGTAAGATAGGAAAGTGGGAAAATAAAAATTAAAGGGATGAATGGAATTTAAGAGGGAAAGGGGAATTTAAATGAGAAGAGAGTTATGTATGTAGAAAATGACAATGAAGGGGAGCGAACATGGGGTGAGGGACAAGGGGTATAAAAAATTGGTGTCCACAATTAAATAATAACTTATTTAATTCACCTTTTCAAGAGGTTATCTCGTTAATAGACTCCACACTGTCGGATAAAGGTTAGATAACAATTTTTGAATAAGGAGATCAATCATATTAATAAGTGATTTATGATTTTCATTTGAAATTTGATGGAAGATTATCAAGTTACTCAAATGATCTCAATTTCATCTCAGAATTAATAATAAATGGTATTATTGTGTGTTTTTTTGTTTCTTTTTGGTTGTTTTGTATATTCCTCTATTGTTAGAAGATAGAAATTATTCCATAATCTTATGTTGGTTTACAATTAACATATACTTAAACTACCCATGCTTAAGTTATTCTTAAGTTTCTTCACGATTAAATTGGTCTGATTCAAACTTGAAATTTTGCGTTAGACGAAAAGGTTGATTATTTTTCGGTCTAATTTTTATAGAAAACAATTTCTTTTTATAAAATAACGTCTCCCTTTTAATGATTTTGACTTACATTTCAAACCAGATTTGTTAAAGAACCAATTCATGTCAAGTTGAGTTTGACGATAAATGGGGTTTAGTTGGAGTTAACATGGAGGTGAGATTCAAGTCATTTTAGAACTCAGTCACACATTCTTCATGTTTAAACGACATTATATGTTTAACTATAAACACATTGCAATGCAAAGCTCACCATGGATGTAATAAAGAATATTTAAATATAATTTCATTTAATTACATATGCATAGTTATGGGAGATATTGTTGAAGGTTTAAAGACATTTCCTAAACAAAATTTATACCCAATCATATGTCTTTCATGAAAATCTTAAAATCCTACTCACCATTTAACTCTCAAAGTCTAGTTCAATCTTTTTCCTACATGGGCCTGTTTGGAGAGGAGGCCGAGAGGAAGGAAAAACTTGGTGGTGAAGCATTTAATTTTTTATCTACTTGTTAATATTACATTCAATATGTTGTAGTTGTTTAAATCATTTAAATGTAAAGACTTTTCAATGGTAAGTGGAGTCATGGCTTAGTGATTCAATATTTTAATTTTAAAGTGAGCTCGTGATAAGGTTAAAGTTGTGAGTTTACATGGAGTTTTAGTTTCACTTATTTTATTTATTTCCATTTAATCCCAAACTACACATATCCCACAATTAAAATAATTACAAATACATTATTATCGCAAACATAATAAAATATGTAACGATGAAGCGCAAGTGATCCATCATTGTAAAACAACAATGTGTCACTCAACCAATGCATAATTATAACATTTCAATTCTCGTTGAAGTGAGAGCACACAACATGTCTCGTTATCGCAATAAGACCAAATCAATCTTGTCGCGCAAAGAGACATGCACACAAAATAAATCTAAATAAAAAATGGGAACCTATGAGATCAACTTACATTTTTTGACATAGTTTCATATGTACTAAACCATACATGGAAAATATCTTTATTTTTACCCATTATCTACATCTTTCAATCTCTCCCTGATAATACCCTTTCTCGCTTTGAAGAACACTTGCACACGTGTAGAAAAAAGTACCTAGTGCATTATTTGCTTCATAAAATCAAATCAAATCCATTGAACTTAAATAACACATATAAACAGTAATTTAGAACTGTAATGAAAATACATAATATCAGATAATTAAATTAATTCATATAATATAATGTTTTATTCCCAAAACATATCACAATGCTAACTAAAGAAAATAAAATCAATATAAATGTTGTGTGAAATGTGGCAACAACCACCTATGCATCTAAGTGTCTATAAAATATAGGTTTGATAATATGGGGATGTAACAGTGGCAAAAAACATCGACCCTATTAATTCAGGATGGAAAATGGCATCGAGATAAGAAGGAATTGAAACAAACGACATCATCCTTTTTGGTTTAGGATAGTCGGTGGTGTTAAAGATGAGTGAAATAGAAACATACAACATTGGCCTTGTTGGTTCAAGTTGGTTGATGGCATGGGAGATGAGTGAATTTTTTTTGAAAACATTGGCCTTATTAATTCAGGATAGCTGATGACATTGATTTGAAGAGGAATTTAAGGAGTTAGAAGATGATGAGGTTGATCTAAAAAATTCTAACCTATAAGATAGGATTGGAAACAAGGAGTGGAGAATAAGGTGTTAATAGTGGAAATCACTTGTTTCATGTCGTTCATGTTGACCACACTCTTAAAAGGCTCGATTTCAGGATTACAAGTAGTTTTGATAGCTTCAGAAGAAGAAAAATCTATTAATTTCTCATTATTAGGTTGAGGGGTTGCCCCAACTTTAAGAATTATTGGGTAAGGGATCTATAAACACAAATTCACGCACATATTACTATGTTGTTATATGCATGAATCTTAAATAAGAAAAGTATTCACTGGTGACACTATTCCTTGCTCATCTACGTCTTTGATTGATTTTTATTGTGATCCTCTTATACATCTGTCATTTATGTATCCACTTCCGGTTAGGTCACAGGGATCCTTGTTTGTGTGTATTTCCATGTTTTTCATCATTTCTCCTAGGACATAAGCTCCTAGAATGGACACAAACACCTGTTGACCCCCCTCCATGGTTGTCATCTCCTCCATTGTGTAAGCATCTTCCTTCTCCACCACCGCATCGGCATTCACCTAATTCCCCTCCACCACCCCCCATTAACCATTACACTTTTCACATATTGTTAAACCACATAATGTCTTTTGTACCTTACTTGATAAGAGGCTAATATTTTTACCTTCCAACCAACATCATCCCCCTTGTTGGTTACACCACCATTTTTATAATTTTCGCCACATTAATGTCCATTGTGACAATGATTGTTATGCTCTTCATGATATAATATAAAAATTAAAAGATAAAGGTGTCATTTTTTCTGTTCCCTCTCTAACGATCTCTCTCTCTCTCTCTCTCTCTCTCTCTCTCTCTCTCTCTCTCTCTCTCTCTCCTATTCAACATACGTGAGCCTCTTCCACCATTAGCTTGTCTCATTCCACTCCTCCTAAGGTCATCATTCATCCACCTCCTCCAGTTGTCATGCCAATAGCCACATAATATCACCCTACACACATTGTTACTGCATCTCATTGGCTTCCTAAACAAATTTCCTCTACACTCGCACTTCCCACTGTTACACCTCCCATTAGTGGCACCCTTTCCTTTGATATCTGTGTGCAATGGAAAGTGGCAAAAGATATGGAATGAGGCTAAAGAACCTCAAATCTTTGCTAACTCATCCACACACCATGAGATTAGAGCTAAACAAGATAAAACTAACATGCAAACATTATAAATTTGACAAAAAAAAATAACATGTATACTACTCTATACTCTATGAAATCTTAATGAAAGTGAACCTAGTTAGATTCTAAACAATCAAATTAGATGTGCTTTTTACTTTAATGGAGGTGAAGAGGTCTCTCTAAGATGGCTACAAGACCAAGTTAGATACCCTCCTACTAACCTACTATGAAGTTATGGATGCAAGATGGAAGAGCTTCACCAATGGAGGATAGCCAAGATCAAATGCCTATTAGCTTGGCTAATGCAAATGAGGTCTAATGCCAATATATCCAAATGTGAGAGAGAAGGACTTGTGAGTGAATTTGTAGTTTGGATGGGTAGGCTTAGCCTTATATTTATAGTTTTCCACTTGGGAGAATTTGGAATTTGGGTGCATGTGGGACTAAAGCTCAAAAATCACTTTTAGATTAGATTAGGATAAACATGATTTAGGCTTAGTTAAGCTAGGATTAGGCTAGTTAAACTTGATTAACAAGTGATTAGAGACTCATTGAGAGTTGGGAGGGGTCTGGATAACCAATTGTGGCTGATAGATAGCCTACGAAGCCAATAGAAGTGGTCTAGAGAGAATTAGGGAGGTTATGAATGGTCGAAAGGAGGAATGTTTAGCTAATAAGAGAGATATTAGCCAAATAAGTTGATTATAGGAGGAATATGACCGAAAGAGTGTCGGAATGGGCATTTGAGAATGGAGCAAAGTATGGGGATTTAACGAAGTGTCGTTAATCAGTTGTATTGGAGGAAATGCTAAGTGTAAGCATATTTTAGGTGTCTAGATTTGCCCCTCTTTGGGGTGACATAAGCGATGTCGCTTCAAAGAAATTAGACAAGCATAAACAAGTAGAAAATCTTTAAGGGATAGAATAAAAATGAGAATAATGAAGGATGCCCCCTCGATTGGCATTAGGGTGATAGAAAAAATTGATCGATGATCGAAAATATGATGGAAAGATAATAGAAGAAATGATAACATGAATAAGAAGAAAAAAAGGGGATACAGAAGAAAAGGAGTATGAGAAAGGGGGAATGAGCTAACATCCATCCAGTGCCTTTTAAACAAATTTATTTTTCATCATATTACTAGAGATCTTCATCATTGGTCCTTATTAAAAAGAATGAACAAAAGTGTAGTATGACATGAAAAGCCATACACGAATAAATGTCCATTGCTAAAAACACCAACTCCATGACACATACAAAATGTAATGCAATATGAGAAAGTAAAAGATACTTAACTCCATGCAACATACAAAATGCAATTCAATACAAGAAAGTAAACAAGCTAACCTAACAAAGAAACATAATGTAATGTTTTTATTATCAAGATTTAGTTACGACCTGTGTGAATTAACGACAAGGGTTGATGATGGTGCCCGAAGCAAGGATACATGTGAGGGGAATAACTAAGGACACTTGGGTCCGATGGAAAAACAATGTGCACTACGAAATAGTACCAGGCAACTCGTTGTGCCCCAAAGTACAGACGAAGTAAGCAACCTATATTTTGTTGGAGGTAGATCAAGATGATCCACAAGTTGCACACATGAACAAGTGAGAACCAAAGAGTGACGTTTTGTAAGATGATTTTCAATTTTTAGAAGTTTTTTGAAACATATTTGAATGTTTTTGTGATTTTGAAAGTTTTATGAAACTATGTATAGGAAGATGAGGAAGTGTGAATGCCCCCAATGATAGATGGGATGCACAAGGGCATAAGACCACGTGTGTATGAGAAAGGTGAAGATGCAAAAATGCCCCAATGATTAGGTGGGAGTATTCAAAGGTAAACTCTTCACGTGTAGAAGCGGGACCCTCGGCCATTATGGATAGGTTCAACATGATGATGAACGTAAAACAATGAAGTGCTGGGAAGAAAGAAGGATCCCCCCAATGTAAGTTGGTCTAAAAGCACATGATATAAAGGAAGAAGAAGATTGTTTTTGTGAAAGGGGAAAAATGTGTCCAAAAACATGGCAAAAAAGTAATCTTATACACATGGATGTTCTAAATGAAGTAAAATAACTATGTGAATGATATGAATGTAGCTTAGAAGTCTTGCGATGAAGAAGTGATTAACTAAAGGAAAAAATTGTGAGATGAGATATGGACTAGAGTAAGAGTCTTAACAAGGTCCAAAATGACACACTTGGTAACATTATAATCCTACCACTCATAGAGATCCAGTGTGTGCACGTGGAGTTTAATTACCTCTTGAAGGGAAGATTTAATAGACAACAAGTGAAGACATGGTAGCCAAAGTGTAGGGATGATTGATTTTGAAAGGTGATTTTGTGAATGAAGGGTGGAAGGATAGCTGTACATTGCTCCACTACCAGCTAGGCATCCATAGCCCCGATGGAGATGCATTTAATTCTAATCGCAACATTTCTCTACTGTCAGTCAGGCGTCCATAGACCTAATAGAGATTATTGGAAATACCCCAAGAGAGAGTTATATATAAATTTGCTTTTGCTCTTAGCTTTTAGCTTTTGATTTTTGATTGATTTTGATTCTTTTGCTTTCTGAAAACTTATTTCAGCTCTCTTGTTTGACAAGGGGTTAAGAACCACTAATGGCTTGATGAAAGGAGGTGGAAGTGATTATGAGGAAAACATTGGCTAGTGTCAACAAATATGTCCAAAAGTTCTTCGCAACAATTTTATTAGATGTTGAATGTGATAGGATCTCTAAGAGGTCAGTCGTTCTTTAATTTACCAAGGTGATAAAAGACCAGGGTCAAACATATACCATAGAGATAAATGTCAAAAAATGTGTGTGAATAGGCTAACCAAAATATCAGTGAAGGGATGAAAATGGTAGGAAGACTTGTAGAGGAAGAGAAAGAAAGGGCATAAAGAACATCCATGTGTACGCAAATACCATGATTGCAATGTTTGATCTTCGTACCTTTAATTTTTGTTGTGTTTTCTCATGTTTTTTATATTTTTGCATTGTTTTGCTTTTTAAATTTTTGACATTTTTAAGAGGTTGGGACTAACAAAGTCACTCTGTGTGGTAAGATCCAACAACAATGTTTGCGACTTCCTTGATAAGGGAGACTAGGCATGTTTGTTTATCGAGAGTGATATTATCCCCGATCTTGATGATCGAGGTGAGTTCACACTAAATAAATGACTTTGTTTTTTTCTGAAACATGGATTTTGTATGTGGGAGATTTAATTCCCCATCCAGAGGTTTATGCACTTTGTGCCATACTTGATGGTTACGTTGATGTGCATTCTTGAATCACTCTTGATTTATAATTTTAAGATTGTTTGATTTGTTGGGAGCTATAGAGATCTTTGCAGTTTTGATCTGAGCTTGATTAAGAAACTGTTTGGGTTTCTTATTAGCTAATGCATGACTTGTCCGATCTCGAGAAGGAGAAGAAAGTGAAAATGGACATTTAGAATTGATGAGAGGAATGGTAGTGGGCTTTCCACAATCTTTGGTAGAAGAATAATATGATGGATGAAATGGATACGGTCTAAGGATTGAAGAAGATGGGCTACTAGGATGTGTCCCAAGAATAAAAGAAGAAGGGCTACTAGGATGTGACCCATAGATGTAAGATGATAGGCTACTAGGATGTGACCCATAGATGTTAGATGATAGGCTACTAGGATGTGGCCTAATAATAGAAGATGATGGACTACTAGGGGGTGATCCATACCTAGAAGACAAGGGGCTAGTTGGGCATGCCCTAAGAATAGAAGATAATGTACTACTCGAAAATGTCCCATAAATACTAGAGGGAGGGCTACTAGAAGGTGACCCACACTTAGATGAAGATGAAGGGCCACTTGGCATTGAATCCATAAGAGATTATGATTGAGGAATTATGATAAACAAAGAGTTATTGGGTGATGAGAAGATAGGCTATGGATCAATGCAAGACCAAGGAGTTTCATCACATAATGAAGAGTGTGAAGATGGAAGAATAAGAGGAGGATCAAGTTGCATGATCTGAGGATCTTCCTCTATTTCTTGATAAAATAAATCAATCTTTTCTTCACAATACGCAGATGCATCAAAGTCTAAAGAGAACTCTTTCTCATAATCTGCTGAAGTAATATCTTCATATGCCCCTATAAATGCCTTGATTGTTTCTTCATTCTGAAAGAGATCAATTGGTATGAGTTTTTGATTGACCACCAGGGGTTGATTAGAAGAAATAGGTTCACTTGGTGTGCAAGACTTAGAAGATATTTGATGATGATTGATAGAAGAAGATGATGGTGTGGACCTACCTATACGATGGTATATCATTTGTAAACTAATAGGATTAAGTCTAAAATTTTTAGATTACGATGCATGGGTCGATTTAGACGTTTGAATCGAAGGACTTTGATTCATATGAATCTTCAAAGAAGGAAGATTTATTGGGGGTAATTGATGAGGAAGGTCCTGCGAAGAAGGGGAGGACCGTGATTCAAGAAGCGCATTGGATGAATAATAACAAGGGTCCTGCAAAGAAAGAGAGAATTGTGATTCAATAATTGTTTTAGATGTTTGATTGAAGGGATTTGGAGTCGCACGTATCTTTAAAGGAAGAAGACATCGTTGAGGTGACTGATAAAATGGGTCATGTGAAGAAAGGGAGGACCGTGACGTAGGAGTCATATTAAATGTATGATGAAGAGGTTCCTATGAAGATAGGGAGGACCATGACATAAGAGTCACATTAGATGACTTAGGAGTCGAATTAGATGAATCCAAATAGTAGTTTGTATCTGAATCATTAGAAGAGTCAGAGGAAATATTTAGATTGGAATGCTCAGAAGAAGAGGAAATGTTTGGATTAGAATTAGAAGAAGAGTGGGGGTAACTCGAATAATAATTTGGATCAGAAGCGTCCAAATCATACCACCGACTATGAGATGAAGGTGGGGAACGAGTTACCCGCATGGGCTCTCTAGCACAAAGAACCAAACGATGTTTAGTTGTAATGGGAATCTTTTGATTTGAATTGCTAAACCTAGGTTCCGTATTTTTTTAAGTATGGGGAACCACGTGATAGTCAGTCATTTTTGGCATTGTTTTAAGCACAAATGTCTAGATCTAGGTAGTGTGATGGAAATCCTTCAAAGGGAAGGAAGTGACATGTAGATTTGGGTAGCATAAGGACAACCAAATAGACATTTCGTAAGTATTGATATGCATGTGTGATTTTCTAAGGAAGTTCTAAGGAAAATAGACATCGTGATGATGCAATATCGATGAGATAAAAAGGGATTGTCCTAGAAAATAAGTTTTCTGAATGAATAATCATAAGGAACAATCATGCAAGTGTGAAACACAAATCCAATCAATAAGAAAATACACCATATGAAAATGCGTGTGCAATGTTCGATGCAAAGGTGATCAACATAATGTCAATATTTACATCAAACTTGAAATGAACAAGGTGTAAATATTAACAAAGGGTAGATGCAACTCCCAATCAAAGGATACCACGACAATTTCAACAACCAACAAGACCTAAATGTTAAAGGCTGGGGTTTACAAATGTAAGCCAGGTAACCAAACCAATTGAAAACATCTATCAAGCTTATCGGAGAAGTGAGATATTAGTGTCAAAGTGGTATCGAAATGACGCAAACAAAGTAAGTGACACCTTTCAAGATTTAGGAAAATGTTTGAAATAAAACTAAGTCAAAGTACACTAATAATGTGTTAAAACGTGGGAAGCGTAATGCCACAATGTGGAAACTTAGATCATGTTTACGAGAAACATGACATAAGTATATTAATTATGTTGAGACAATGCAAATAAGGTAACATGTCAAAGGGAGATAAAATGATGAATCAAACCTAACTATGATGATGATCCCAATGTGGGTATCAAGATCACAAAGGCTACCAATGATATAAATATGCCTCCCCACACTTTAGATTTTTAACTTACCCAGCCACAAACATGGATGGGCGTAAATAGAAAAAAAAGTGGCAGAAACAATCGATTGGTAACACAAAGGTAGTCACTCTTCTTTTGATCAACAAAGTGTCAAAAGAATGTGAAGGAAGAAGATCAAAAATGGGGATGAAAAAATGTTGGCTTTACTTTGGTAGAGTTTTGCCTCACCTTAAGGCAAGTGAAAAACTAAGCGAAAGTAACACGTCACATGTTTCATGATGACAGATGGCTCACAACTCAACACTGTTTTGAATTGGTCAAAGTGGGCTCTTGGCCAAAGTATATTCTCCTAGGTGGTTCTCTCATCCTAGATGTTACAAAGCTATCCATGAGTGGGGCGATTTACCCAAATAGTCCCAACTATCATGGGAGTATCTTGACTTTACCCCCTTTAAGCACAATGGGCAGTAAATGCATCCATCATGTACTTAAAAGGGTCGTATAGGGACAACTTGTAACACTATCTCACAAAGGAATCACTAGTCAAGTAGGCAGTGCGGAGCACTTCCCGTTTCGTCCACAAGGTTCCCTCTTGCATGGACTACTTTGGGGTTCTTGGAACCACCCCCATTGTTGTAGCTTAAGGTGTCATGCAAAAGGGGTTATGTTCCAGTTGAGCGGAGAGGGACGTACCCTTTTCTAAAACCTGTAATACAATGTTTTGAATATGGTGTGTTTTTTATCTTGCTTAACTTAATGTGGTTTTAAGTAGCACACCATTTGGCAACCTGAAAGAAACATGTGTATTAGCGGGTTTTTGTTTTGTCTTTGGATTTAATTAAGTGTCATTAATCAGTTGTATTGGAGGAAATGCTAAGTGTAAGCATATTTTAGGTGTCTACAATATCCAATTTGGCACCTGTTATCCATTTTTTCCCTAATGAAAATGGACAACTCGAGAAAAATGGACTTGAGTAGTAGATCAGGAGTTTCATGGAGAATCTGTAGAAAAATAAGTAAATTCTGTGATTTAGAACACTTAAAGTTGATTTGGGAGTACTTGGGGGTCATTTGGTGCATTTCCCTTCTTCTAGAGGCAAAAGAGTTCAATTCTTAGCCAAATGTGAGCAAAAATGAGTAAAATTGGGAAAATTTGGCTTTGGGGGCACTCCACTTCATTTCTTCTAACTCCCTCGATCAAGAGAAATCCAAAAATTTGGAGAAAAATGAAAAAATAGAAAATCCACACATTACAGGAAAAGCTGCGCAAAACTACAAAAGTCGTGCAAAACTAGAAAAGCCGCGTATAACAGGAAAATCCGTGTAAAACTGCAAAATCTATGTAACACTGAAAAATTCGTGCAAAACTAGAAAAGCCATGCAAAACTAGAAAAATTGCACAACACTAAAAAATCCATGCAAAACTACAAAATCCGCACAACACTGAAAAACCCATGCAACACTGAAAAAGCTGCACATAACTAGAAAGTCGCGCAATAAAGGAAAATGACAGTTTTTCGCACGAACTTAAAATGACCATAACGTTTGACCTACTACTCCGTTTTCTGCAAACCTTATATCATTAGAAAGGTATCAACGTCCTCTATGCAATGAAAAGTGTATTTATTAATTTTATTTAGGTTAAGTGGGTGAAAATTGGTAAAAATATCCAGCACAAAAATGTATAATTCTAGGCATCCAACTACCATCATTAATGAGGTATGGTGCCCATTTCTTCTTCCAGAAGCTAGAGTACATTTGGGAATGGGTTTTTAGAGGTTCCCATACCTTTTTCAGAGCATTCAATGAATTTTTTTGGTGGGTGGGAGTAGAAATCTGAGTTTCGTTCTTTCTCTCTTCTCTCATTCACTTCTATATATTGTAAAAAAAAATATTTTGAGAAGCATAAATATTCTTGGTAGGGGAAAATCTTGAAAATTTGTTTCCCACATCCATTTTAGCTCTAAGCCTTCACATGGATACTACAAATGTAATCATGCCTTTATTTTGTAAATGTAATGGATTGTGCAACTTTGTGGAGCAATAAAATGGTGTATTGTGGTGGTTTCTCAACCCTTTCTCATTTTCTTGCATCTCCTTGCCTCTTTATTGTTATTTTTTATATTCTATGTATATTTCTTTTCATTTACAGGTAAATGTTGTTGTGTTTAATGGAGATCCGGTGGTAAATGAAGCTTTGGTTTTCTAACATAGTTGTCTGGCCTTCCCTTGTTTAATTTTCCACTTCCATTCTCCCTCAAGCAGAATATTACAACCCCTTTTCTGGTGCTATCACCACCCTTGGCTTAGGATTTCACTTTCATGCATATTTATAACCCTATCTCTCTCTCTCTTCATGGTCCCTTAGAATGATTAGGATAGGATTAGGTAGTTGTATTATCCCCTCTAGGAGTAGTTTAGTGCTAGGATTAAGTAGAGGAACTAACCTTCTTTGGAGGGCCATCTCAAGTATGCAAGTCCCAAAACTTGAGAGATGGTATAATGTTAGAAAATTACAATGATATCTCATGCACATACACATGAAAAATCAAAGGGTGATGTAATTTTTCACTAAATTTTTTGGCACGCCTGGTGGGACAAGACTAAAGAGATTTACATCTTCATTTCAACAAGTTGGTGTGTTAGTGTTGGAATCCAGCCTTCAGAGGCACATTCAAAGCACATCTAGTGACTCCATTGATCCACACATCCCATTATCTAAGTTGTAGACCTTCCCTTTCCAGCCATTTCCAGCCATTTCCATCCATTTTCTTTCCACATCTTTCATTTTTCTTCCATCTATGAATTTTTGCAATCATGGCTTCATTCCCATCATGGAATTCTTACTTGCAACAGTAAAACCATTTTAATCCATTTCTAGTTTTTTTCAAAAAAACTCATATCATTGTTATAATCAGATTTAGAACCATTATGCCTATCCCTATTATAATTATCAAAATCTTTTTAGATATGGAGTTATCAAGAACACGGGTATACATGTAATGATGACCATTCTACGGAGAACACTGAGTTGCAGGAGAAAGTTTAAAGAATGAGGTAAGTATGGTGCAAACCATGGCTATATCTCAATTTAAATCATTTAGGATTGGTTTCGGGGTCCCTTGTCCATGGGTTGGCCCTATGCCAAGACACTACAACCCTTAGCAAAAGAATAATTTCATGATCGGGATGCTACCACAACTTGCAAGGTGGATTAAGGAGATTGAGTCTTATGATTCTAGTGCTAAGAAACCTTATCAATGGGTATGTCCTACACTACCACCTCATAGATTTCCAATTTCTCTCCCCCAACCTACATCATCTAACCCTAAATCTCAATTCCCAAACCTTCCATATGCTTCCCCCATTTTGGAATCCATTTCTTCACCTTCTTGTCTTCCATCACATATTCAATTTTCTACCCTTTTTCCTTCTAAAACTCCTTCCCCTCCACAAGAAAAAGAAATTAAACCTTCCCTTCCACCAAAAAAATTGCAAAAACTATTTGAAACTGAACCCACCCCTCCTCTTGCATTCCCAAACCAATTTTGAGAAGAATAAAATCAGAAAATCAGTCAAGGAGGGAAGAAAATTGAAGAGCCTAGCCAAGAAGAGCTTGCAAAGAATTTGATAAATTGGGCTACAAGTTCAATATTACTCAAATACCATTGCTGACTAAGCCTTCAGTGGGAGTTGGAATTCAGAAATAGGTGGAAAAAATGATTTTATAGTGGCATAAGAACAAGAATGAGTAAATGATGATCAACAATCCACTTGCTCTGAATGTAGTGTTCACATTGGCACTATAATTGCAGAAGTTGTTGATCCATCACCAGTTGCAGAATCAATTAATGAGGAAGAAGAACCAGCTCCAAATCCATAAGAAGAGGAGAACACAGAGGATACTAAGCTAGATTCAGAGACCTTGGACAAATATGAAATCATTGAAATCCTCTTACTTTCATTTGTAGAACTTGATTTGGTTGACGAACCTGTGATGGAGGAAGATATCTAGAAAGACCTTGTTATCTAAACAACCCTCAAGAGAAGAAAATGGAATAATTTGACCTCTCAAACTTCATGTTGGATGAGGAAATCAGACAAGAAAAACATTTTGGTCTTCAAGAAGAGGAGGGGGAACTCCCAAGTGAGCAACAAGCTTCAGCTAGTTGTAGTGATTCACCAAATACTCCATCAAATGTTGCAAGTAGTATTGAGGAGCTGCATGTTGAAGGGGAGTTTCTTGTAAAAGTAAATAAGGATGACAACCATTCCAAATTAGTCATCAAGGAAGAGGAAGAGCTGTTTATAGAGGCACAACAAGATCCAAATAAGTTTGCAAACAATCACCTTTTCTAGGAATGTATGCAAGTAGACTTCATTATTGAAGTTGAGCTTCAAATTAATAGGAAAAATTCAAGGATAAAACATTTCCCAATTAAGTACCTTACTTCATTGGATAAAAATTTATAGATACCACCATTCATGCTTTCATCAGAGCATGAGGATGAGCTACAAAGTTCCAAGGATCAACTTCAACACGTCTAGGAGTACAATGAAAATCAGCTTGAGGAGGTATTTTTCTTGTTTGTTGCTAATACCTTGAAGTTTAAGATGGAAAACCAACTCCGG
Source organism: Taxus chinensis (assembly GCA_019776745.2). Lineage (NCBI taxonomy): Eukaryota > Viridiplantae > Streptophyta > Pinopsida > Cupressales > Taxaceae > Taxus > Taxus chinensis. The sequence continues at coordinate 305,479,727 of CM034153.1, read as the reverse complement.
GAAAATTTTCCATTGTTATCAAGAGCCATGTTTAACGCCAAATTATCTACATGGCTACAAATTGTGAGGAAGGGAAGCTACTTGTCCCTGCTATTTGCAGGATTTAGTTTAGTTTCCCATTTCTATGGTTAGAGTAGAGTATGTAGGTTTGATTTCAGAAGAAGTGTTTTTGCACACTTTTCATGCTTCACTTAGGCATGCATGATCTTCCCTTTTGTACATAGTTTTTGCTTTATTGTTTCTCTTTAACAATCCATTGTTGGAGGTGGCAGTGTTCATGAGAGAAATCAGATTTTAACAACAATTCCAAGTTCATTCCTAGATCAACATATGTCTCCAAACTTTGTAGTTCTTCATTCTTGTCAAGAGATCATAAGTTTTAGTTCTTCATAATTGGCAAGGAAATCAGATTTTGGGGCAGATTCATCCTTCTCTCAACAAATTAGTTTGCATACGGAAAGAGAAAAGAGAATTCTAGGTTTAAAACAATTTTCCACTCTCATAAATCCAATTTAGAAGCCTTATTATGATGAAAAAGCTCAATTGAGAAATATAGCAGGGATCAATTTTAGGTTCAACATTGCTTAAGAGGCTCAGGGATAGGATTTCAAAGTTCATATAAATTTATAGGTTTAGCAGGCTGAATCCATGCCCAATGGATGCTTCAAGGCCACTGGTCAACTCATCTAGTAGGAAGATGTCCCTGTGAGTCGCCAAATTGTTAGAAATTTTTTCTTCTTGGTAAAAATGGACAACTCGAGAAAAATGGATTTGAGTAGTTGATCAGGAGCTTTATGGAGAATCTGGAGAAAAATAGGAAAATTCTATTATTCAAAACACTTGCAGTTGATTTGGGAGCACTTGGGGGGCATTTGGTGCGTTTCCCTTCTTCTAGAGGTAAAAGAGTTCAATTATTAGCCAAATGTGAGTAAAAATGAGTAAAATTGGGAAAAAATCGCTTTGGGGGCACTCTAATTCATATTTTCTAACTCCCTAGATCAAGAGAAATCCAAAAAGTTAGAGAAAAATGGAGAAAAATGCAAAACTGGAAAAGCCTCGCAAAACTGTAAAAGTTGTGCAAAACTGGAAAAGCCGCACATAATAGAAAAATCCACACAAAAATGAAAAATCTATGTAACACTAAATTTTTTTCCCAACGCTGAAAAAACCATGTAAAAATACAAAAGCCACGCATCACTGAAAAAGCCGTGCATAATTGGAAATCCGCGCAACAAAGGAAAATGGCAATTTTTTCGGGTGAACTTAAAATGGCCATAACTTTTGACCTACTGCTCCGTTTTTCACAAACCTTATATCGTTGGACATGTCTTGACATTATATATGAAATGTAAATTAGATTTATTAATTTTATTGAAGTTAAGTGGGAAAAAACTTGGAAAAATTCTCCACCATGAAATGTATAGTTCCAAGCATCCAACTACCAACATTAATGAGGTATGGTGCCCATTTCTTCTTCCAGAAGCTAGAGTACATTAGGGAATGGGTTTTCAGAGGTGACCATACCTTTTTAAGAGAATTCGATGGAATTTTTTGGTGGGTGGGAGCAGAAATCCTAGTTTTATTCTTTCTCTCTTCTCTCATTCATTTGTATATATTGTAAAATACTTCTCATTTTGAGAAGTATGGATATTATGGGTAGGGAAACTCTTGAAAACAAATTCTCATATTCATTTGAGCTTTAATCCTTCACATGGATGCTGAAAATGTAATCATGCCTTTATTTTGCAAATGTAATGGAATGTGAAACTTTGTGGAGCAATAAAATGGTGTATTGTGGTGTTTTCTCAACCCTTTCTAATTTGTTTGTATCTCCTTGCCTATCTATTGTTATTTATTCTATTATGTGCATATTTCCTTTCATTTGTAGGTAAATTTTGTTGTGTTTAATGGAGATCCAGTGGTAAATGAAGATTGGTTTTTTAACATAGATGTTTGGCCTTCCCTTGTTGCATTTTTCACTTCCATTTTCCCTCAAGCAGGAAATTTCAACCCCTTTTCTTGTGTTATCACAGCCCTTAGCTTAGGATTTCCCTTTCATGCATCTTTCTTACCCCCCCACCTCTCTCTCCTTGGTCCCTTGGAATGATTAGGATAGGATTAGGTAGTTATATTTTCCCTTCTAGGAGTAGTTTAGTGTTAGGATTAGGTGGAGGAACCAACCTTCTATGGAGGGTCATCTCAAGTATGTAAGTCCCACAACTTGAGAGATGGTCCAATGTTAGCAAATTACACTAATAGCTCATGCACACACACATGAAAAATTAGAGGGTGCTATAATTTTGCACTAACAACACCTATACTCGCACTATTTCTATTCTAAAGGCTCCTACTATGTATCGTAGGCCACTTCACCTATGGTAGATGATATCCATTTCCATCTCATTACTCAATGACACACTCATGTTCTTAAGGTTTATACATGACTATTGATGGAATTTTTACTTAAATGAACCTCACTCTCACATTGGGGGGAAATTTCTCTTTTTTCCCCTTCATCCTCATCACACTCAATTACATACATTGTTCCAAATCTCATTTTTATACAATTCTCAAGGCATCATTATTTTATTCTCCTACATTATCTAATCATGTCATAATTTCTATTTATCTATCGTATTGCATCACACACACACACACACACACACACACACACACACACACACACACACACACACACACACACACACACACACACACACACACACACACACACACACACACACACACACACACACACATTTACCATATGATATATTATTCGCTTATCATTCCTATTCAATCCATCACATAACAATTATTTCCACATCGTAACGAATCTCAATAATCAAAATAAAAACAATGCACATAGAATCTAACAAACTAAAAAACCACTACCAAGTGCAAATCATAATCATTGCATAGTATAAAATAAACATCAACAATAAATACAATATCAACACATGTGTGTGTGTGTCTATATATATATATATATATTCAATAAAAATCATAGTTACAAAAAACAATCGTTGGGGGGAAATCCCTCATGCATCAATACATCATATATCATACTCGCTATCACTATATACAATCATGGGAGCTTGAGAAATCGAAGCTTCACTGCTAACTATACATTTCCGATCTCAGCCTTGATATCTCTCAAGACGGCTCCGTAATATGGTAATCTCTACCATCTACTCTGCATATAGGCCATGTAACTCCACATACCATAAAAATACATACTGATCTAGGCCTCCTTCTCCTATAGCCTATCTCAATCACTTTGTATCTACACAATCCTCATCACGGTTTCTGAACAAAATTGTACAGATGGATTTTGGTATAGCCACTAGTTCAAACAAATGGGCATGCTCACCCGAAATTGTTTCTACCTGATCTAACATCCCTCCTCCCATGAACACATCTAGGGGGACCTTCCGTGTCAACATGCATATGGAGGTATCTATAATCATTGTCCAATAGGCATCACCTAAAATCACAGAAAAAAACATAAGATACTACACATCTTCGTATCCATCAACTATATGAATCAATCAACAAATAAAAAATCACAATGAATGATACTTACACTCTTCTCACACCGTTGCTATATCTTCTACCTCAGAGGAAAGTGCATGGCCCTCAACTCCAACCGTCGTCTGACCTGCCACATCTACCACTACATGAAATAGCAACATCCATCGGTATATTTCCCACCACTGACTATATTCCTGAGTGCACTCTACATCATCAACCTGTATAGGCCCTATGCTCAGATCTACCTCATCAGGTTCTGGGGGCACTAGTTGTGCTCCCGTAGAACCTGTACTTGACCCTAGTCATCTTGTCACCCTAGTAGACTGACACCATATATATGGCTCTAGAGGCACATCTAGGGCCATGCCAAATTGTCTAGACACCCGCTCACCCTGGAATAACTCTACTACTCCTAAGAACCGATCCTCTAACCACATGGTTTGTCGAATGCACCAAAACTCAACACCGTCCTCCAGCCATCCATCATAATCTTTATACGGTCTCCATATAATGGCTCAAGGGAATATCTAAGTTATCATCAACCTATATGTGGTCATATCCATATTCCTACTACGGGTACCCATCCACCTCACCACAAATATCTCTTGTCAATCCTAAATAACATGTGGTCCATAAAGCAGCCTCAATATATTTATATGCTCATACGCCCATACAAAGTAGTAGCTCCTAACCACCTCTGTGATCTTCCTAAGTAAATCATTATAGATGCCAATTTTAGATATCCCTTGTCCCTTATCACGCGCTCACTCCCCTCTATCATAATTCCACACATACATACCTCTCTTCTCATTTAATTCCCTTTTTCCTCCTAAATTTCATTTATCCCTCTAATTGTTATTTTTATTCCTTAATCCCACCCTAATCATATCATTAATTTTTATTCCCTATTAATCCCTAATCACCCTTAATTATCTCTAAACATATTTATTAACCCTTTTTATCCTCAATAAGCACCATATTTACCATCCCTAGGTTCCCATCCACCATCATTTAATGTGTTCTTATCTACCAACTATATTTTGTTTTCCCTAAGCATCATTAACCCGTATTTACCACCCAAAACCCTAATCCCACCTCATAAGGGCTTATTATCTTGAGATAGTCACATTTCTACCACCCAAATCAATGAACCGCAATAGTCACCAGTGACCCATCTGGGTCACCGTAGACCCTATAAATACAACCATACCCCTCCTCTCTTGAGGATGCAATTTTAGACACTTCGAGATTTCTTGTGATATTGTCCTCATTTCTTTCTCTTCTTTGTAGATGATATCACCATCTTAGATCTACTTTGGAGATATTTTTCACCACCTTTAGAGATTTGGAGTTCTCTATTTTCTTGAAATCATTCTTTTGCATGCTTGGAGCCCCCAATCCTATACCATCACTATTGTGCATCAGTATTTCAGGTCCATCAACCATCTCAAAGCTCTTCCCCTACATTTTCCATCATCAATCTCTCTTTTCAATTCATCATTTCTATCTATTTTCATCCCTCAAACCCTAGATCACTCCCTAGTCACTATCGACTAAGTCCAGTCACCATCAACCCGGTCCAATTCTATTTGATCTGTAGTCATCTATCCTGACAGTTATCTGCTTTCTGACCCCACAGTCTCTCAAATATTCCAATATTGTCATTCTACACACCCGTTGTTTCATATTTCACTTTCATCACACCCAGTCAGTGTTGATCTACACCAGTTAACGTCAACCTGATAAAAAATAATCAATTTCCACATTATACTTATCAATTTTTTTGCATCCTTTTTGTTCCCATAAGATCTAAGATCCCTACATCTTCTCAGTATCATCTTCAATCTAGGATCAACTTTAGAATAGTGCCTTTAGATCTTCCTTTTCTAGATATATTTTTGGTTTGTACTTCCCCAGTCATCGTCAACTGTGTCTAATAGTCTTGGGTCACCATCGACCCACTTAGGTTTGGTTTATTTTAGTATTTTATATAATTAGATCTATATCTTATCTTATCTAGTTCATTTCAGATTTTTTGTTTCAGTTCAAATTCTACTATATCTTGTGGTTTATTCATTATTGTATTTATCTATCTTTGATCAAAAAGTGATTTGACATCCATCCTAGGAATTTTTCACTTCTCAGGACCGGCATTGTCGGGTAACCCTTCATCCTATCTACTAATCCATTTTTGCGTTGAGTTTCTCTTTATTGTGTAGGTTATCAAGCTCACTACAAGGAGGATCTTTTTTTCCTGTATCCATCGTCATCTCATCTAGAGGCAGCCTTAAACCCTATCATTATTAGAGTTACTTGTTTTCTTTTTTACCATTCCACTGATCTGAAACAGGAACAAGAAAATCGGTTCAACATTCTGGCATGCCCAGTGGGACCCACCCCTTTTTTGGTGAGTTCTTTCATTTGTTTTTATTTCCATTTCCATGCTTTATTCCTCTCTTTCCACTAACCTCATAGGTGGGAGCTTTGTGTGCTTGCGTACGTGGTGGATTGCTTTCTTGGAGAAACAACATGCTTGCTAAAATAAAAATAAAATAAAATGGAAAATAGTGTTATCCATGTATTCCCCATGTTTTACCTATTTTCTCTTTTTTCATCTCTTTCTTTTCTTTTCCTAATTGATTTCATTGAATCTCACACTTCGATTTTGGACTTAAAAATAACCCCTGCATACTTGCTTGACAACATAGTTTAATTAGGAGATCGACTCTTTGCAATCACTTATTCCATACACATGCAAAATGTAAATATATATCTACACATCTTGTAATATGTGGAAGTATTGGTATTTCATCACCCAATAGCAAAGCCACCATGGTGTTCTAGCTGCGTTATAATTTTTTTGACTATCAGTATATTGGATAAGCACCCGACACCCTTATTTTTGTGGTGTGTTAATTGCAGGGGTAGGCCCCAATATTAGGCCACGTACTGGTAGTCATCATAGATTTGAGCCTCAAATACCTTCAGGTATATCGAGGATTCTAGCTAAAACTACCTAAAGCCATTCATAGTTTTGTCATTTCCTAGGTTCCCTTTGATCCCATTTTCCTTTATTTTTCACATCTTTTAACAAGAAAGATAATTAAAACTTTATTACATGACTTGTTTCAAATATTAAAGATCAACATAGTTTCTTGTCTTATTATTTCATGTCCATTATTACACATTCTCAAGCAAGAAAATGGAAAAAATTACATCATCCAACAACATTCCTATTCCCAACAAACTTCATCCCTTTCCATTATTTTTTACACCCCCTTAGTAACTTATTTTTTGGTTACAAAACCCATGATTTATGTCACTCCCCTCTATGTATCCCAAGTTATTTAAACCAACAACCATGTTGAGACTAACCCCTTTGCTTTCGTTCCCTCTAGACGGGCTACACCCCCATCTATCACTTCTTTGGAGACCTTTGGGTCTCCCTTTATCCCTTGTGGATCCTTGGAGTTCTAGGAACTCTTGGACACTGACCTTGTCCCTCTCCATGACTACCTTCTTCGTAAATCCACCAATCTTCCCATTGACGGTCTTAATCTTCAACAAATCTATGCTTTCATTCCCATCCTTAGTCCACTCAAGTCATTAATTTTTAACTCGATGCTTTTTTCCCAAGAGCTATGAACGAGCTTTCCATGGCACAACATGATATTTCCTCCAATTAATATTTCTATATAATCCTTCAGACTCACCAATCCACTCAATTATTGGATCCCATTCCTCCCAATAATCCTTGCATCAACACCACACTTACTTCTTCCATACCTATCACATCCTCATCCACTGTCATCACTATCATCCCTATCCAAACCTTGCAATAATCCTATCTTCTTCCTTTACCACCTAAACAACATGATGAAACTTTAGTTCCCATCTCTATATCCCATGTCCACGCAAACGTCATCACCTCACAACCTCATCCTTTAGATTCTATCCAAATTCACCAACCTCCCATTAGAATTGCCTTTCAATACATTCTTCCTAATCAATTTATTCAATCATCTTAACCACCCCACACTCACATCTAGAGTTATCCCATGAAAAATCAGTTTAGCATCCCTATGTCTCAACAACAAATGCAATATTATCCATCTGGTTACATCCCTATCTCCCAAAAACATCCTATCTCAACCAACTCAATCACAACCCTTCAATAACCTCCCCCCTTATCAACTACCTCCAAAAACACCTACTCATCCTCAATCATATGAAAATCATACCCAACCTCACCCATCTACCTCCTATATCCCACAATTTCATCCATCATCCTCTCACCCCCACACATCTAATGATCGTATTCATGCTTTTCTAAGTATAATGGCTAGTCTTGAAGCCATTACTCTGGGGTCTAAGACCATCTTCTCTTACAAACATATTTTTAACAAGCCCATCACTATTAGTTCCCGTAAAACCCTATCCTCCACACTGGGAAATCCCCAAATTTTCCAATTTTAATAGTAAGGAGGACCCCTTCTTCCAAACCTAAATTAGATTCCAATACACCCACCAAACCCCATAAAAGTAAATCATTTTTCTTACCTTCATCCACCACTCTCAAATTCAATCCATCTACAACCCACACAACCTATCCTTTAAGCACCCCCTTTAGGTCATATATTGAGATCTTTCACTATCTTTTCTGGGAATTTACCATCACTCTTCCTCGTATCAATTCTTTCAAATCACATGGAAAAAACCCCACATGGTTTGAACCTAACACTGTGTGTTCCTGTCATCACACCCCGGGACATGATACTGAACATTGTAGGGCCCTCCAAACCCTCATCCATGATCTCATCGAAGAAGATGACCTTATTATTAAATAATATCATCCTCTCTCATCCAAATTTAATCCCAATCCTCCCATCAAATCTACAACCTCTAAATCTACTTCTTCAACTACGACCTCCATTGCAATCCCCCCACTAAAGACTACTTTTTCCAAATAAGGTCCTCCCCTCTTTATCGACGTTGTTCGCATCGCCACCTTCTCTCAACCTTATGACCATAATTCATCTACTTAATCTAAGCCTAAAGTTTTTGTTGCCACTCCATCTGATCAACCCATTCCATCTTCTTCATCTAAAGCCAACATATCCATTTTAGCCACTCCACCCACTTCAAAATCGGCTACCATCAAACAAAGTATTTTAAAACAACTCCATCAAGATCTTGTAAAAATGTCACTCTATGAGATCATCCAAAGCTCCCTAAATCATAGAAAATATATCATCTATGTTTTACAATGTATCCCCATCACTAGCAATGAAAGCCAATCTTTTGTAACCCTTTTTGGAGCACTCACAACTTCTTCCACCATTTCATTTTATGACACTGAAATTCACGATATCTCACATTGATGCTCAACCTCACAATAAGCCATACACCAATGGATTTTATTTTCTCTATAATAAATCCTTCACCTACACCTACCTTCATCATTGCGCATGGAAATTATTTTGTATGGAGTGTTACGAACAAGGTCTACATGATCTCATCATCGATCAATCCTATAAACCCCATGAAAATTTTGGGCTAGGTTTTAAGGAGCAATCCAATGACTCTCTCTCACCTTCTTTATATTTATCTCCTATGAACATCGACCCCTTATCCAACTCTTTCCCATCCAATGAACAATGGATACAGATTATTTCATGTCCATTTCTTCTATATTTTGTAAAAAAACTCTATCATCACTTTGGGACCACTCACTTATCAGTGTGAGGGTGTAAATAGGTCCCTTCCTCTTCAATTTCCTAATATGGTAGAGGAATACTGACCTACCATTGACATTCTTCAATGAATCGAAGATGATTTCTTTCTTTCTTATATGGGGGCAGAGGATTCCTATCTTCGTAAGTCCTTACCTTCTAACATATCCACTCTTCTCAACGAATCCACCATCGACATCAATATAGGGACTCCGCAAGAGCCCCGCATCCTCAAATACAGTCAATCCCTTGATCCCCAAGAGCTTGAGTCCTTCACCGCCTTCTTTCCCAAGTATATTCAAGTCTTTGTATGGTCCTACACTAACATGATAGGACTTGATCCTTCCATTTTTGTCCATAATATCATCATTGTTCCCAACGCTAAGCTATTCAAGTAGAAGCTTCACCGCATGCATCCTTTCCTTTCCCTCCTTGTCAAAGAGGAGTTGTAATACCTTCTCTCAGTTAACTTCATCATACCTATCGATTATCCATAATGGGTTTCTAACATTGTACTCATTTCCAAAACATCTAGAAAGCTTTGTATCTGTACCAAATTTCAAGATTTAAATCTCACTTACCCTAAGGATAACTTTCCCCTTCCCAACATTTACCAGCTCATTGACCTCACTATAGGCCATGAGATGTTTTCTCTTATGGATGTTTTTTTTATTATAATCAGATTCTCATCACACCCAAAGACTGGCATAATACTTATTTCATCACTCCTTTGGGTACCTTCTATTATTGCATTATATCCTTCAGATTAAAAAATGTGGGGGATGCCTATCAACATGCTATGATTTATATCTTCCATGACCTTATCCATAAAACCTTATACGACTGTGTCAATGACCTCTTGGGTAAATCCAAGCATCAACGGGATCATATTTCCATCCTTGAAATTCTCTTTGTGCATCTTATCCAATTCTTCCTTTGTTTTAATCCAAACAAGTGTGTTTTTGGAGTTCTAATTGGAAAGTTCCTTGGCTTCTTCATTTCTATTAGGGGTATTGAGGTCTACTGCACTAAAATCAAATTCATCCTTGAGGTGACTCCTCCTTCCAATCTAAATTAGCTTCACAGTATTCAAGGCTGATTTTCTTCAATTTGTCACTTCATCTCACAACTCTCTGACTGTTACCAACCTTTTCACCATCTCCTTCATAGGGACATTGACTTCAATTGGGATGAAAATTTCCAAAATTCCTTTAACAATCTCAAGCAATATCTTCTATATCTTAGTATGCTCACACCTTCATACAAGGGGGATCCTTTCTACCTTTACATCTCTACCACCAATCATGTTTTGGGTGTCATGTTGGCACACCATGATCAATAGGGTAGGTAGGAAGTCATCTACTATATCAATTGCATCCTTCATGACTATGAGACTCGCTACACTAAAGTCAAAAAGATGTAGTGTGCTCTCTTATTTTCCACTTCTAAACTCCATTACTATCTTCTTAATCAAAAAACATTCATCTTCACTAGATTCCATCTTAAAACCTTGCATTCTAAGCCTTATCATAGTGATCACATCATTTGATGGCTCATGTTCATGACCAAGTTTGACCTAGAGTTTCTCTCTAAAAAATATATCATGAGCCATGATATCATTGATCAACTAGCTAAAGCCCCTCTTCCTGACCAACATATTCCCCATGAACAATTTCCTAAAAAATTTATCTTCACTATTGATCCTGAATTTTCTCCCCTTAGGATGACACTTTTCTTTAACGCATCTTAGTTTTGGCAAGGGGGAGGCACGGGTGTTATCATCATTACTCCTTGGGATACTCTTATCCCCATCGCATATAAAATCAATTCCAAATGTGAAAATAATATGGTTGAGTATGAAGCCCCCATCTTGCATCTCAAAACCACTGTCATGTTTGGCATCCAAATCCTTGACATTTACGGTGACTCTCAGCTTATCATCAACCAAGTCAAGGGAATCTATCGATGTAAAAATTATGTCCTTCAAAAATATAAGGACAACGTCAATTTTCTCCTCAAGGATTTTGAATTCTACACCATCCAAATCGTCCCTCGGTCATCTAATCTCTTCCCAGACATGATGGCATCTCTCACATCTCTCATCCCATGGGAAATAGAGGAATCCAAACTTTCTATTGTCCATAATCTCAATCAACCATCTCATGTCCATGAGCTTCCTCGTGTCAATCATGTTGATAAGAATCAATCGGATATTTGGTATTCTTAGATAGTTGACTATATTTATCAATCCAAAATTCCCTCTGAAATATCCAAAAATGGTAGGAGGTCATTTCTCCAAAGACCTAACTACTATGTTATCCTTGGTAGCATCCTCTACAAATGTGGGTTTGACGGTATTCTTCTTCGTTTCCTTAAATCTCATGAATCTTCCCATGTTATCCAAGAAGTCCACAACGGTATCTTTGGTGGTCATTTTAGTGGTTTGGATGTTACCAAACTAAGTGCTTCACCAAATGGGTGGAATTTATTCCACTTGCACTCACAAAAGCTAAAAAATTGTCAATTTTTTAATTAACATATCATTTGAAATTTCCATGTTCCTCATAAAGTCATCATGGACAAAGAAAATTCCTTCAAAAAAATATCTCAAGAAGCTTTGTGAATCTTTCAATAACAAGCTTATCTTCTCATATCCCTAATATCCTCAAGTTAACGATCAAGTTGAATCCACTAACAAGACTCTTCGTAACATCCTTGCCAAAATTGTTGACAAGGCAGGTCGTAATTGGCATCTTCACATTCCCTTTTCCCTTTGGTCTTAACGGACTAGCATCTACATCTCTATGGTTACTACTCCTTTCTCTCTCATCTACAGCTCTGAAGTCGTTCTTCCTCTTGAAATCCAAATCCCATCCTTACGATTTCTCTTTGTGACTTCATCTCTGACGAGGACTATTGTCAATAGCATCTAGCATAGCTTAAATTTTTATATGAGTGTCACTTAATTTCTCTTCAACACCATCACATTTATCAAGAATGTATCAAATGTTCCTACAACAAACATCTCAAAGATTGTGACTTTATTATTGGTGACCTAGTCTTAAAATAAAATCAGAATGTCTCTACTCTAGAAGGAGCCAATGTGGAAATTTTACTCCCAACTAGATTGGACCATACATTATCACACATAAGTATGGGTCTGGAGCCTATCGTTTAGCATCTCTTGAGGGTAAACCAGAAACAAAACCTCTCAACACCTTGTAATTTCGACCTTTCTACTATTAACATATCTACCAATGTGATCCTATTCATATCAATGATCCTATCTCCCTCATCATCCTTTCCATATCTCATTATAATGGGTTGGGATTATGTTGTCTATGATCACTTTCCTATCTATGACCTTGAATATGGGCACCACAGCTCTATGCATAGCATATTGCTTATGGAAAAGTTCCTCCTTCTAGGTGGGAACCTCGCAATCATTACATCCATCACCCTCTTCTCTACCTAATGGAACCATGGTAAGGGTTTAAAGGTGTCACTTGTACATATTCTCATTCCATTCCCAAGTGGTCAACTTGGATTTCCCCAACTCTATCTAAAGTCAAAACTCTGGATAATCATATAAAAATATATCTTATCCAAAAATAGACTGATCCCAGGAAAACTATTCATATAAAACAAATATTGTCAAAATTATAGATTGATCCCTCAAAGGATAGTTATCACACATATCTTATCATGCCATCTAAAATTCAAAATTCAAAATCCCAAACCAAAATTCTAAATGTAGACCACTCCCTTGAAGGATGGATAATTTCTTATATAATGGCAATAAAAGGCTTCTTGTATTTATCAACCTTTCAAATATCTAAAATAAAAAGAAAAATATCAAAAGCCAGCATCCCTAGAAAACTTCTTGCATCTATCACCTTTCTCATACGTAGAAAACTTCCCGCATTGATCAGTTTGCACCATATTCCTTAGAGTTGAGGCATAGAATCGGAACTACCATCCAAGAAAACCTATTCTTCCCCATAAAAGCTCCATCTTAACCCCTTTTTCATGTCTATAGTACATCTATAAGCATGCACTCCATCTTTCCCTCAATATCCTAAGTATGACTTATTATCATTAGTTATATGTTAACACCTATTAATGGTCACAAGTACATGGCTTTGTGTTTTTACCTTTCACGCATTACCTCCCATCCAGTTCCAAAAACATATTTTCCATGTACACTATGACCTATGATGAAGTGTAATTCCTCACATTTTGGTCAAACTATTAAGGTCACATCTTATCCAATTACATACTCTTAACCATTTCCACTATATCTTCTCTATCTATTCTAGCTACTCTTATCATTATTTCATATCCATCTAAGCACATGTCTAAAATTTATATCCAATCTATCGATCCATCAAATATTCCTAAATTATCCATGATCATAAACCATCATCTATGTATAATCATATCTGAATTCATCATTCCTATTAACATCTAGTCAAATATATATTCCCCATTTCATCACATCTACTCTAATCCAAGTCATATAATCTTGCATCTATCATGTCATCTAATATCAACATATATCATATCATCACATCACATAAAATAATAAAAGCATCACATCATCAGTATGCATTTATCATCTACACTAACATCCATCATGTAAGGAAATAATCACATAGATCATCACACAACACATATAAACCACGAAAAAATCATATGTGCGTGTGTGTCTATATATATATATATATCATCAAAACATGTCCATACATCGACAAGAGGCCTCTATGGGCTCTATTTAAAAAATCTATACATCGTAGAAATTTATATATAAAGTCGGATGTCCACCCACTAATCAATGAACTGAACAGAGTACAATCTAAGTATCAAACCTTACCCCTCTGGGGAAGGTGCTTACACATATATTTGTCCAACATCTCCTTTGTCATCTAAACCTAGGTCTTGCCTTGGTTGTACCATGCTAGTTGTGTTCCCGGATGGTGCTAGTCGTGATGAGCTCCCTACTCTCCACTCCCCTCCTAAGTATGTTATGAATCGTGACACATTTGGTAATCTTGATGTTGTTATGCACTCATAGTAGTGCGCCTCTGCACCAAATGCCTTATACTACTCTAGTGATACAGTACTTGGCATAGCACTCTGTTTGACTCCCTATGAAGTTGTTGTTGCCTCGCTCCTTGATGTTGCGATCAGAGGTCCAAGATCTCCAAATCTAGCCCTATAGGCCTCCCTCTATTTATGATACCCATCTCAATATTGTATATCTAGGTCTATGTCCTAGAAAAATCTTGTAGCCTCATGATAAGCTTCATCCAACTCTTCACGTAGGCCAGCTATCTCCATTTCCACCCCTCCATCTCCACCCTCCTCTCCCCCAGGTGTTGCCTCCTCTCCTGTAGGTATTTCCTCCTCCTCATCCAATCCTAGCTCTACCCCCTCCTCTACTACCTTGTCTTCCCATGCCTCTATCATCCACTCCACAAACCCTACCCCTACTCCCACATCATCATCACTATCCCATGGGTACCCTCCCTCCTCCAATATATCAGAAATCATAGGAATAGCTAAGTCCCTCTCTGCCTCATCCCATCTATATCTAATAGGAGCCCACAACACTATTTGTACAACCCCAAATTACCTCATCACTCATGGAAACTAAAATACCTCCACCAACTCCGACCTCCATTCCTATACCCATCTAATCCTCTTCATGTTAAATACTTGGATGTCTGTGCCTGGCTATGTAGGAAAATCTCAGTATGGTCTCCATCTGACTTGCTCCGCATTTAATCCACCCAACCTCTCTACATATCAATCCCCTCCTCTCTCTCCCCTATGTCTCCATGGGCTTGGTCAACCCTCCATCTCAAGAATCCAATAGATAACTCCATATGATCCCCAGTCACCCATGGAAGCCCTAGCAGTCTAATCACAACTATATTCTCATAAGCCCAGTAGTGTAGTAAAAACTCCACGTCTAATCCATACCTCCTCTCCGTAGTATACATAAATAACATGTGATATGTCTAAGCCAATAATGTTGTACCAAATAATAAAAATATCATGTGTGCCACTATGTCTACGAGCACTTTTTCTAATGTCCATGAAAATCTAGCTCTGTCAAAATCTGGTAGCGCATAACATGAGATCGTCATCATAATCATGCATATCAACCTACTCTATAGTATCCCTAGCTCATATCATTCCTCTATATGAAATGCCCCTGATGTAAATGTGATTTGTGGGGTATTGGCTCCAAATATCCATGTCAATACACCTAATATCCTCTTAGATGTAATAGTCTCTTTGGGTTCCCCCTTTATTGGTAGCCTCAAAATACGGTACATGTCCTCTAATGTTACCGTCATCTCCCATGTCCCGAACCAGATCGTACTAATCCTCACATCCCACCAATCAATCAATGTAATCATCAATCCTACATCCCTCGGTATCCTCTGATAATGGTGGAATCCACCCAGTCCTACCACTCCAAGTGATCCCACTTTGCATCAGTCATATCCCCTCTTATCCTTTCATACATAGTTAGGACTCTATCTCTGAGGTACAAAGTGTTGGCCTGCAAAATCGAATCAAACAATCACCTGTCAGCAATCAATCATCAAAAATCCTTGTTTTTTCATCTATTTTGGTCATCTACTCCCTCTTTCTACCCAGTTGACGCTGCCCAAATTGGGTCGTCGCTGTTAGAATTTAAGGATTCAACAATTTACAAATTAATTCAACATTAATGCTAAGTATTAATATATTATGTAATATGACCATAACTATTTAAATAAACATTACATCATCACATAAGTAAATAAAGAAATATTTAATGGAAATAAATAACACATGTGACACAATATTTATAGTGGAAAACCCCAATAGGGTAACAACTACTTTGAAAATAACCTTTTACTTCAGAGAACTTATTTTACATCCAGTAAGATCACCTCCTCCTTTGAAACCCTAATTACCAAGGGTAAAACCAAATCACTTGATTTGCACACCTTTGATATATTTCCTGAATATATAAAATGAGGACCTAAAGTCCTTTTTATATAAGGTGATCGGGTATGTCTCCCAACCCACCTTTTCAACCTAAAATGGTCGACACATATACCTAGGTTAGTGTATTTAATAAATAGAAACATAATGATTCACATTATTAAATACTTACCTAGGTATGAATATTTAATAATATAAAAGTATTTCATATTATTAAATATTTAACCTATATAATAGTGATGGGACCATATTAATTAATGGGTGGCTAGCCCACTTAATCATTATGTTCCAACACTCCCCCTTAATATTAAGTGGGATAACATATGCCAATAGATTACCTTCTCGTGGTACACTATATGATTTACAATCCTTGAATCATAAAGGTTTTAAGATAGCATATAGGTTGAAGGAATTATAACACCTTCATCATACTCAAGTTACCTTTTGGTACAAAAGGATTTGGAATCCCAAAGATCATCCCATGATCAGTGGCTAAGTATGATTTGTGAGTTTTACATGTTCTCACAATTTCTCATAAAATGTTATTGAACCCAAGTATATAGGATCCTTTCACAACCAAGGACCTCCTTTACAACATGCTTGCACAGGATGTTTACCAGTAAAATCAATAGCACTAAAGATTTTACTGAAGACCACATTAAAGCTATTTCTAAACTTCTTTCTAAAAAACAACGAGGAGGTATACACATGCCCGAAGGTATTTTTACACTTACCCAAAGGTCTTTATACATTTTCCCGAAGGTATTTTACATTTGCATTTTTATTTTACAAATACCAAGTTCCACTAGGAGGTGACATTTTCATGCACACTCCCCCTCAATGGCAACTCAGAAAATCTAAATTTTTCACGAAATTGAAAAAACTTTGCAGCACTCAGGGGCTTTATGAAGATGTCAGTAACATGCTCTTCAGTCGACACGAATTTGAGATCTATCTCACCACTTAACACCTTCTTACAGATGAAGTGTATATGTATCTCAACGTGCTTCATCCTCTGATATTGTAATGGATTATGTGCAAGAGCTATGGTGCTTTGGTATTCACAGAACAAAGGAACACTACCTAGATCCTCCATCTTTATCTCGTCGAACAACCTCTTCAGCCATAGAGCCTCTTTTATAGCTTCCATTGCACTTCTATACTCAACTTCAGTAGAAGAGATAGAAACAATTGGGTTTTTTTTAATGCACCAAGTAATGGCACCTACACCAAATTTAAACACATAACCAGAAGTATATTTTCTCTCTAATACATCACCAAAATGATCATAACCACAAAGTCCATACAAGTTAGCATTTTCATTCTTAGTATAATGCAACCCATGATTGATTGTTCCCTTAATATATCTAAGAATTATTTTTTTAAAATTCCAATGATCACTATAAGGTTCTTGCATAAACCTTGAAGCAATTCCTACTGCCTAGGTAATATCTAGTCTAGTTATAGTTAGAAAAATCAAACTACCAACTAACTGCCTATATAAAGTAGGATAAACTTTTTCACATATAGGTTTAGGATCAAGTTTTATTCCAAATTCCATAGGAGTATAAATTGGTTTACAATCAATCATGTTAAAAAATTTCAGTACATTTGTTGCATATTATTCTTGCAAAACAACAATAAAATGCTTATCTTGAAATACAACAATGCCAAGAAAATGATTTAAGAGACCTAAATCAGTCATTTCAAAGTATTGTTTCAATTTTGTGTTAGAAATTACCAGCTCAGGTTCATACAAGACCATATAGAAGTGAAGAAGAAACCCCTAAGAATGCATAACAACTTCAAATTTCTAAATTTTTTTTTAATGTAGACAAAGATTTGATAGCTTAAATTTGACATCTAAATGACCATCATTCTGCCTTATTTTTTGTTTTTTGTGATCGTCATTTGACTGTCAATTTTAATGCAATGAAAATTTCTTAAATCTTACTAACTTAAATTTGAAGCCTAAATGACCGTCATTCTACCTTATTTTTGGTCTGTTGTGACGGTCATTTGAATGTCAAATTTAATGCTGTCAAAACTTGTGTATTTCCAAAATGTGAAATTTCACAATTTCTTCTTCTGTATAGTATTAGAGAGGTTATATTTTAATACATTATAATAACCTATTATAATTTAAAAAATAAACACATATAACCCTTATTACGGGGGTGCTCATGAAAAGATATTTAAAACATTTACCAAGAAAGGGAATTTAAATTCTACATTAACCTTAGAACTTACAGAGGAGACAACATTTTTCACGCTTTCAATGGAAAAAATTCAAATCCTATTTTGATGGAGTTTTGTCTCCTCCTTCATTTACCATTGACAAAATTCAACCTGCATATATTAAAACTATAAAGAAAAGATTATTTCAAATATTTTACCCTTACTTATACACAAGTTTTCACGGGAGGTAAGAAGTTTCCAAAATTTCACCCTGTGAATTCACCTTGATTCTTCACAAAGCAAAAATTTTAGGTTATACACAAAAAAATGGAAAGAAGGGGCCCAGTTATTTTAAATACCCTTTCGAGTTGGTTGAAAAAACCCGTAAGAGTTAAATAGAATAAATACCTTTTCACGTTAGTTGAAAAAACCCGTAAGAATTAAATAGAATAAATACAACATTATTAGATCTAAACTATTTAATTCAAACCATGCTCTGGTACCATGTTAGAATTTGAGGATTCAAAAATTTACAGATTAATTCAACATTAATGCTAAACATTAATACATTATGTAATCTTACCATAAATATTTAAATAAACATTACATCATCACATAAGTAAAAATAAATACTTACAGGAAATAAATAACACAGGTGACACAATATTTACAGTGGAAAACACCAATAGGGTAAAAAACACTTTGAAAATAACATTTTACTTCAGAGAACTTATTTTACACCTAGTAAGATCACCTCCTCCTTTGAAACCTTGATTACCAAGGGTAAAACCAAATCACTTGATTTGCACAGCTTTGATATATTTCCTGAATATATCAAATGAGGACCTAAAGTCCTTTTTATATAAGGTGATCGGGTATGTCTCCCAACCCACCTTTTCAATCTAAAATGGTTGACACATATACCTAGGTTAGTGTATTTAATAAATAGAAACATAAATGATTCACATTATTAAATACTTACCTAATGTATATTACCTAGGTATGAATATTTAATAATAGAAAATTATTTTATATTATTAAATATTTAACCTATATAATAGTGATGGACCCATATTAATTAAGGGGTGGTCAAACCCACTTAATCATTATGTTCCAACAGTCACCGTTAGGCCCTGGTCATCGACGACTGTGTATGGTCACCGTCGACCGCCCTTGGCACAAATCTCAAAAATTAGAGAAAATGTAAAAAAATATAAATAAATAAAAATAATATCTCAAAAACAAAGTTAGGGCTTAGGCACGTACCATCCTCCGAGTCCTCTAGCGCTTCCTCGTTGTTCCGCTAGCCCCCATCTTGCTCCAAATTTCAAATATTTCTTTCACTCAAATCTCTTGATCCACAAATTCACACAATGTAAATGAGATTAGTTGGCCTCCGTAGCCATTTATATAGCCCATTGACCTAAGCCACTGTTAACTTGTTCTAGTCACTGTCGACTTTACCCTAGTCATCGTCGACCCAATCGAGTCTCTGTTGACCCAACCCTAAATTTTCATTCCCTGTTCTCTTTCACCCAATACCTCTTCCAAATTATCTTTTCTTATACTTTTAACTTATGTGTTATTCATAACACACCTTTTTAGGTCCCGTTGGACTTCCCTCAATATCTCCAATCTCATCATGCATCCTTACTCGCATCTAGCAGATCACTATGTGTCCAAATTCTTGTTCCTCTTATGGCACCATCTTTCATCCTAAGTCCACCATTGTGGCCATTTTTTATCTCCATCCCACCCAAACACATATTTTTTATTCCTCATGTATGAAGGATATTGCATCTGCTTTTTCTCCTGCATTTTGTCAACCCAATGTCTTGGTCATCCTCACATTTATTTGTGCATACTTTTGATGTTTTCCTTTGACCTGTTGGTCCCATGGCTTACACATTCATCTGAGTGGACTCCCATTGGAATCCCTCCATATTTCCATGTTTTTCTCTGACTCACAAGTCCGTAGGACATTTCCATCGTCCCCATTGAGGCCGTACTTTGTTCCCTACCAAAGTAATTCCCAAATCACTGCCATATTTTTGTTTTGTGTTTTTATCCCTCTCCACTTGGGGTATATTCTTCCATCCTCTCTTTTTCTCATCCTTTCCATTCTTTATCCCCTCATTTATCTATTTCAACCTAGTGATCATTTCTTCTCGATACCATCGATCCCTAGTTTGAGGGGGAGCACCTCAAAAATCATCATCTTTTATCACTTCTCATTTTTGTCTCATGGCTTGCCCAACCCAAACCAATAGACAAAAAGGGGAAAATATAGACACAAATTTTTAGTATCCCTTGTCCCTCATCCCATGTCTACTCCCCTTTATCATCATTCCTCACATACATACCTATGTTCTCATTCAATTCCCCTTTCCCTCATAAATTTCATGTATTCCTCTAATTGTTATTTTTCTACCTTAATTCCACCCTAATCAAATCATTAATTTGTCTTCATTATTAATCCCTAATCACCCTTAATTATCCCTATACCTATTTAGTAACCCTTTTTATCCTCCCTAAGCACCTTATTTACCATCCTTAACCCGTATTTACCACTTGAAACAATAATCCCACATCATAATGGCTCATTGTCTCGAGCTAGTCACATTTCCACCAACCAAATAAATGGACTCCCGTAGTGTCCGGTGACCCATCCAGGTCATCGTCGACCCTATAAATATGACCATACCCCTCTCTTGAGGATGTAATTTTTGAGACTTCAAGCTTTCTTACAATCTTGACCTCATTTCTTGCTCTTCTTTGCAGTTGTTATCACCATCTTTGAGCTACTTTGGAGATCTTTTACACCAAATTTGGAGATTTAGAGTCCTTTATTTTCTTAGTATCATTGTTTTACATGCTCTGAGACACCATTCACATCTCATCACTATTGTGCACCAGCCTTGTAGGTTCTTCAGCCATCTCAAAGTTGTGCCCGTGCATTTTCCATCATCAATATCTCTTTGCATTTTTTCATTTCCATCTATTTTCATCCCTCAAACCCTAGATCACTCCTTGGTCATTGTCAATTAATCCAAGTCGTAATCGACTCGATCCACTTCTATTTTATATTTTGTCATTTATCCTTCCAGTTATCCACTTTCTGACCCCACATTCTCTCAAATATTCCAATATTTTCATTTTACATACCTGTTGTTTCAAATTTCACTTGCATCACAATTAGTTATTGTCGATCTACCCCATTCACCATCAACCTAACCAACATTTATCACTTTTATCATCATATTTATTAATTTTCTTGCATCCTTTCTATTTCCATTTGATCTAAGCTCCTTGAATCTTCTCAGCATCATCTTCAATCTTATATATGCTTCAGAATAGTGCCTTCAAATCTACCTTTTCTGCATCTCTTTTTGTTCTATACTGCCCAATTCCTCATAGATTGTGTCGAACAATGTTGGGTCATCATTGACTCACTCAGGTTTGGTTTAGTTTAGGGTTTTCTATAATCAAATTTATATCTTATCTTATCTAGTTAACTTTAGATTCTCTATTTCATTTCAGATTCTATTGCATCTTATTATTTATCCATTATCGTGTTTTATTAAAAAGTGGGTTAATATCCATCCTAGGAATTTTTTACTTCTCAGGACCGACACTTTCGGAAAACTCACCATCCTATCTACTAATCCATTTATGTGTTAAGTTTCTCTTTGTTGTATAAGCTATCAATCTTTCTACGAGGAGAATATTTTGGATCCGTATCCATCGTCATCTCATCTAGAGGTAACCTTAAACCCTCTCATTGTTGGATTTACTTGTTTTCTTTTTAACCATTTCACCGATCTGAAACAAGAATGAAAAAATTTGTTCAACAATATGTATAAGTCCCTATATAAATGGGCTAACACACATCATTCCCATGCATATCTAGTACCCTGCTCCTTTATACTACACAAAATATCATGCATCCTGTACAAAATCCCAACTACTTTTCCCTCCATGGCCACCGATGAATCTAATACCACTACAATAAACTTACGCAATCATAGAATCCCTAATCTCACAATCATGTCCAATATGATACATGTCTCGGCTTGTACTCAAGACCCTGAAAAATATCATCGTGCTGCCCTCATATGACTATGGCCATGATATGTACTCTCTCTCCAACAATAGGAAACCATGGTATCCTACATACATCCTCTAATATCACCATCATCTCGCCTGTTAACAACCAAAATGTACATGTATCCACGCAGCATCTCTCACACAAAGCAGTCAATAAAGTCATATTATGGGGTATTTCCCCCAGTCTCATAATGTGTTGCAGTCTGGCATGGTCTAATATATCCCACTCTTCATCTGATAACTGCAAACCCAATAACATGCTCAAGTGACGGCCCACACAAAACTCCTTGGAGTGTATATTGAGGATTATGCATGAGGTTGTGAAATTTTGATTCTTCAACGGAATTGGAATATATTGGTTTCATGTACATATAGGTCATATCATGCTTTGGAGATGGGTATGTTTTTTTAGCCATGAGGGTTTGGGATCCTAGGGAAAGGAGTTCGAATTCATGTCAGGTTCACAAAATGATTTAATGTAAATTAAATTAAATCTGATTTCAAAGTAACTAATGTAACAAATGATAATATACAACAAATATTTTTCGTTCAGGGTGCTAGTGGCTGTGTGAATAATCAAGATCTACTCTTTTTTGGGTCTGATGGTCTTCGCTCCAATATCTAATTTTTCGTTCTAACTTCATTGTCAAGGTTTCAATCACACTTGTAACCTAGAAAACAACCCCTATCTAATTACACAAGCTCACAAACACATTAGATCTAAATAAAATATGCAATATTTGAAATCGGTCTTGTTGGTCCAAAAATCTATCGGGTGGGCTGATCTATGGATAGACAGGCCAACAGTGTGCAAGGCATAGCCCCTCTTTGAGACAACAAAGCGAAACTAGTTTATTTCTATTGTACTAGCAGGAATTTGTGCAAGTCTTACACTATTCTTCCTTCAGGGGGTTTTGGGATCTCATCCCAGTAGAGTTAGTTCCGATGAAGAACATAAAGGAATGAAGGAAGGAATAGAAGAAAGATGGATCTGAAGGGAGAAAAGAAATGAATTCCAAAGTAGAAAGGTCAGAGAATTTATGTTTTGGGCTGGTAGTAAACAGAGCCAAACTTACTCACATAAACGAACAAAGCAATACTGATAAAAAATGACAAAAGCATAGGTGAATCCAACAGAATAAGCATGTAGATCTAACTTAAGAAATATCTAACACATAACACAAGAATTCAGCACAAATTCTCAATTTTTGTATTAATATGTGTTCTGTTACAAGAAAGCTCACAGTCTTTCTCTCCTCACTTCTATTTTTCATAAAAATTTACTCACCCTTGAATACTACAAGTATCCAAGTATTTATAGAAGGAGAAGGAGAAAGAATACAAAAAGGAGCCAACAACTTATTTACAAAATATCTACAAAATATCTAAAAGTCAAATGTTGACTTTAGGGAAATTTGGTGGATGACAACATCCCATGGTGCAACATGGATGATGTCATTGTTTATGCCAACATACTTGTACAAAAATTGGATTTATCTTAGGAGGAAGGATCCTATTCATTTTCATCCCTTGGCTTGGAAGGAGTGTCTTGTTTCTGCTCAGGAGAGGTAATGTGAAACTGAGCTCGATACTCCATGAACTTGCTAACCATCGCCTGAAGTTGATTCTAAGTGGGACCCTTGGTGTGATCCCCGATGACTTCACAAGTTTCTTATTCATCTCTAAGTCTTTCTAGGAGTTTGAAGTATTCGTTTCCTACCTCCATCAGGTATCCAACGAAGTCGCAGCAGGACAGAAGGTTGTTGATATATTCTACATCAAAAGTGGCCTCTGAAGCTAAACCCTGTGATGTGATTCCCTTGAAAAGTTGAATAGTATCATCTGCCTTCCTCAAGGCGTATGCTGCACCAAGCAACCCTAGAGACATTCTTAAGATGATTTGCTCCATTTGATGCATGGCATCCAGGGGTTCCTCCTTGATTTTGTCTATCTTTTCTAAGACAAACTCCATTTGGTCAACCCGGTAGTCTAAAGTAGTAAGGATTTTGTTGGGTGCTCGCGGGTGATCAAAGACACCAAATTTCACCAAGTCATTGACTGGGCAGTCGAGCATCTTCTGAAACGTCTCGTGTTGCAACCTGGCATGGTCCAACTCTTCAGAGATAGGCCCTACTATTGCCTGGAGTTCTTTGTTCTCTTGATATATATTTTGATAGAGCTCTGTGAACTTTGTAATCACTTCCTCACTATCTTTGAGGATCTTCTCTCTCCAGAAAGACACTGTTGTACCTTGCTCACCGATCTTGGCGTACTCATTTATCATCTCCTAACTAAGAACTTTGGGAGGGTTGGTGACAATCATAGGAGGGGCATTGCCCATATTTTGCAAGGCTTAGAGAAGAGGATTGTTTTTCTCTTTTAATATTCTCTTCTCTTCCTTTGCTTCTTGAAGCTTCTTGCAAAGGGCATCCACTGCGGATAAGGCCTCTCCTTGCAGGCTCTTTGATGATGTTCCTATTATGACCTGAGTCACTGTAAAATCTGTAGGAGACATATCTTCTTTCTTCTTTGTGAGATCGAGGTATGCGATCTCCATAACCCTTTCACCTGAAGCACTTTGAGAGAAGTGGGTCATAGCCTTTTTCTTCTTAGGCCCTTTAGCCGGAATAACGGAGAAGTCCATGGGTGTAATAGGGACTTTCCTCTTGTGTTGACTCAGGTGTTCGGAGATCCATTCTGGACTTAGGGGAGTGGGACCAGAGGAAGAGGAGGAAATGGGGGTGGAAGAAGGAGCAACTGCAATGGAAACAGGGAAATGTGTCGAGACACTTGGTGGCGGTATTGAGAAAGAAGTCAACACTCCAACGCTCATGGGGTTAGGAGTCACTGCGGGAGAGGGAATCGTGGGGGTGGAAGGGATATGTGAGACGAGGGAAGAAATGCTGGGGGACAGATCTGTGAGGGAAGAGAAGATGGAGGAAGAGGGAGGGGGAATAGTAGAAGATGGGGGAGAAGACACAACCAAAGGAGCGGTTGGTTGAGTGGCATGAGGAGGGAAAGGAGGAGCGAGATAGGGAACGGTTTATACTTCGCCAGTTGTAGATGTGACAACATCCTGAGTGGATGTGTCCGCTGGAGCATTGGCCGCTTCTTCTCTTCCTGGGGACACTAAGTCCACAACTTGTTCCTCAGCAGTGGAAGGAGGGATTTCAAGAACTTATTTTTGAGCAGTGTTTACCTCTCCTTCTTTATCCTTTCCTTTGCCCTCAGGAAAATGTTTCAGCCTGGTGGGTGCATTCCCCAGGGGATAAGTGGTAAAGTCTACCCCAAGGTAGATGATACCATTTTTCTTGCACCAATGTGCGGTTCGCTGCAAAGTGCCCTTGACCCTTTCCTCTATAGTCTGAGGGGCCTTGTTCCTATCAATTTTGGTAAATTCCCAATTGTCCCCATCCGTGTCTAAATAAACCTGATCAACTTCTTGATCAGTTGCTTGGAAATATTTTGGGATGATATCCACACCATATTGAATGATCTCTGCTAGGGTCAGTCGGGAGCGATCCTTTCGTCTAAGCTCAACTTTGTGACATAGGTCGATGTAGATATCTTCGATCTTAGGGATGTGAATTGGATCAATCTTTTCCCTTGGAAGGCAATCACGAGGATCAAAGGTTGGCCTTACCAGGAAATTATGCTTCAAATTGAGCAATTCAAGCTCTGCAAACATCTCTCGAGCTTTTCTCTGTGAAGTGCAGGTGTACCTGCCCACTATGAGGGGGAATGGAGTTCCACCCTTCTTCCTTTTCAAACACTTCTCATGGTATGTGATGAGTTGTCTAGACAGCTCCAACAAGATCAGTTTGGGTCCCGCATACCTTGGCAATTTGGTGGGCTCTCCTAAGAAGTTAGCGGCTTTGAGATAGGTGAAAGTGGGGAATTGTGTGAATAATGCTCCCCACTTCTCTGTGGTGGTGACCACGCTTTTGGTCATCCGACCGTAAGTCATGTTGGGCCTCAAGAGGTAGATGACGCCATAGAAGAAGACATCATTGATTTTACTGAATTGGGCTATGTTGTTCTCCAGTCTTAACTCTGGTTAGTACTTGTATATTTTGACCTAGGGCCATACCCCATACCGATTCAATGTTGGGTAATCCCTCTCTGAGGTATCAACATATACTACATAGGAGTTCATATAGAACCTCCCAATTATTGAAAGTTGTTGAAGATGCTCTGAGATTGTGCTGCTGATAATCTCTCCCCAGTTAAAATGTTGATCGAGAACATTTTTATTCATTGTTTCCAAATATCTGAGCATCCACTTGTGAAAGTAGTGGGTATCAGGTAGCCCAAACACCCTTCTCAGGAAGGTGATTGTGTCACTCAACTCCTTTGAAAAGTCACTGCGATGAATGACTTTTGGTCACCTGCTTGTCACCTTCTTATTCTTGAGGTACACCTCATTCATTAACTACATACATTTGTCTTCATTTTCAGTCAATGTCTTCATGTAGTCCTCCTGGCTCACTACTACAAAATATCGGTGGTGAGGGATACCCAACATGATCTCAAAATGTCAGGCCGTGAGGTTGATTATCACCTTGCCCTTCTCATTTTCGACACATCTTGTGTCCTTATTATAACAATGGCCCACCAACATCATAAACTCATTGTTGATTGTGTCACTAGGAGCCCTGTAGAAAAGTGCAGACCACTTCTAACCAATTTATCCATCCATGGGCTGCCTGTGAACTTCTTGGTTCTGGCCCATAAGCCTTCCATGCCAATGTGCCCGAGTTCGGAATCTTTGATATCAAGATCACACTCTGCAAGAGATTCAGGCATCTTGACCCTTTGGTATTCATATTTCATTTCTTGCTCTGTTAGCTTGGCTTTACCCTTAGACTTGGTTGGCTTCTTACTCAAAGAAGACATGTGTGGATCTAAGTTTAGCTGCTGATCTGCAAGAAGAATCAGGGAAGTCCATCGCAGAAGAGCCATGTTAGCCGTTAAGTCATCCATCAAAGCTTATCCAATGAAAAGTTAGCAATTTATGAGCCTCTGGATGCAATGTGTAGCTTTACTGCAGGCTGCAAGGACTTAGAAAATCAAAGCACACTTTGGAAAGTGTTGCATGGGAGAAAGCAAAGCCAAAAGGGGCACAGGGTGTGGAAATGCTACACAAAACATTCAGATGTTGGTGTCAAGGGATGTGCGCTTGGGCCATTAGAATTCCTTTAGTGGGGTGCAGATATGATTGGTGTTACAGAGTTTTATGGTGCACCAAGGCGTAGATGCAAAAGATGTAACATCAAGGTGAGATGCACCAAGGGGTTAAGCTTTGCGCGGTACAGGAAGGGATTGCATAACATGAAGTGTTGTTGCTACTGTAGGTGCACTTGTGCCTGCGCCTTAGGAATTTTTGTAGTTTTTTACAAGGCGTGGGAAAGGCTTCTATTGTGTGAGTTCACAGTGCGCCTTGGCGCGACTGTTTTTTATGCAGCATGACTGAATGGTGCGCCAAATGGGTGCGACTGTGTTTATCGCAACACGTACGAAAATTGTGCCATTTGGAAGATAGCAGGCCGATTCTCTTTATTTTGTGATTATTTAATCTCTCAGCTCAGATTTTGATAGCAAGAGTTTAACCTTGGAAAAGTAGGGGAACGGAGTAGAAAAGAGGCAGGTGTCCATTCTGAGGCAGAGCCTTCCAGATTTGCAGATCTGGAAGGAGAGTGAAAAATGGTTTGCAGGTGGGTTTTGCAAAATGAGTTGGGATTGTGTTATCTTCTTAGGTTCATTGTTTATTATCAACATTCCTAATCACCTAAACCAACATAAAAAACCACAAAAAATTCACAAGAAGGGAAAGGGCCACTTACCAAGAATATATAATGATAAAGGAGATGATGTGGGGTCAACGAATGCGACAAATGGCAACACGCGGGGCTGACAGGAACGCTGACAAGCACATAGGAATAATTTTTCACATTTTTTCAATTGTGAAAATGACAGGTCAGAGGCGCCTATATATAGCAAAAGGTGCAATAAATGTGCCACCAAATTTTCCTATGGCGCACTTAAGTGGATGTCGACATGAAGGGATTTGCGCCATAGCGCAGCTTTGAGAGTGTCGACATTACGTTTTTAGTGCTCATAGCGCACTTTAGAGAGTGATAACAAGATGGTGCTTGTGCCTTGGTGCACCTTTGAGAGGCACAACATTTGGAGTGTTGACACTCCCTAGAATGTGCCAAAGGAATAGAGGGGCGCAGTTTTGGTTGATGTAACATGAATGAAAATTGTGGCCAACCCAAAAAGGTTGAAAATGACCAAGTTCTAAAAACTAGATTTTTCAGAAAGGGATTTTATGCCATTCCGAACGTTAAGGGACCTCAATGGGAGACTAAAATGGAAATTTTGGTATGGTTACCTGCAAAATTTCCCTTGTCAATTTTATAGGATAATAGGTCTGACCCCAATGGTCACTCGATGAGTGAACTTATTACCGATCATTGCACTACATTTCAGAATCCATGTAGTTTTGTGTGTTTGTGTGTGAAATAGTTTCCTTATGTTTTCCCTCGCGTCAATGACCCCAAGATAGCAAGCTATTGCTAGCTTTGATGCAAATGTTTGGTATGGAATTCAACACTTCCCCTTTATATGTAGTTTATGCAGCCTAAGATGCAGTCCCTTTTGATGTTAGTGATAATATGTCGATGTGATAGCCCCTTTGAATTTCCAACTAGAATAATAGTGTGTATGTTGTGTATATATATATGAGTCTTTTTTTTGAATTTTGACACTAGTGGCACAAAAGGCTGACTATGAACACGAGATAAGGATAAGAAAAGTGAAAAGGTTGACCAAAAATGTCAAAAATGTGTAAAAATAATAAATAGGATAGAAACGCCCAGAATGGACATATGGCACACATGCACATGCGAGGAAAAATGAGGAAATGACTTAGTCTGAGATTTTTTGGTCATTTGAGGGACCTAGCAGGAGCATGGAAGGGGGGGCACATTTTTCTACCCCTTTTTCCCCTTGGAATGGGACACAGGGACAGCAAAATTGTGCCTTAACCTGATGGCGACACTTGTCATGCATGTGGAACGAGGAGAGGGGGCTCAAAAACTAGCCAAAAGTGCTTGATGGAGGCCTCTGAGATGATTTTTATACCCCCCTTTCCCCCTAGGAACAGGACAAAGGGACATCAAAAGTGCACATCATCCTAGTGAGGAGAAGTTTCAACATGCGGAAGTTGGAGCGGGGCCTAGAAATTTGAATAAAGGTGCTTATTGTAGCTCCCCATGGTCATATTAGGGTTCCATTAGGCTTAAGGTGGAGAGATGAATTTTTATGGCTCCCTTGTGTCCTTGAAAAGGGACATAGGGACACCAAACACTGAAAATTTTGGCTAAGAATTGAGTTTGTACCTTGGAGAGGAATTTGAAACTGACATTTTTCGAAGCTCCCGGATGATTTTTAAAGCACTTATTTATATTATTTTGAATGGAAAAAATATTTTGAGAAGATGGGATGGGTCTCAAGGTCTGATTCCGCTTGAAACATTCTCAAAAATTTCCTTCTTGATAAGTACAACTAGTTGCGCCTGTGAAGAATGAGTTGTGGAAATAAATTCGTGGTTGTGAAAAATTTGAGATTATCACCATGTAGGGAATTTAATCAGCTTTCAATTTTTATTTTTTTGACCTCTAACTCATTCTAGAGCTCTCGAAATCATCTCCCAAATCTCAGGTTCCTTTTCGCAATGCAAGCTTCTTTGGCCTATAAAACCTACTTTTAATGAACTAGCTCCTAAAGCTCCAGATACTTCTGCACAACCCATTACCTCTTATCATATTAGAATGCTTGATCTCCAAATCATATTCTTGGATTCTAGCCACCCAATTACCCCTTTTCATTCTTGGATCCTATTGGATGAGGATTAATTTGATGGCAGAACCTAGAACCATTACCACCGTGTGCGAGTTAAGAATGTAGAACTGAAAGTTCTTTACCATCTTGACTACGACATATGCATGCTTCTCTAGTTGATTATACTTCAGCTAATGGTTCTTCATAGGAGATCTCATGATAGCGATGGGAGCTTCAAGGCCTTCTTCATTTTTCTAGACTAGAATGGCAAATATTGTGTGTTTATAATCGTAGTAGTACAAAATGAACTCTTTGTCAAAATCGTGACACACCAAAATGGGATCCTTTGCTATCACTTCTTTTATGGCTTTAAATTCCATTTTTCCTTATTTTTTCCATTTGAAGTTAGCTTGTGGCTTCATCATGAAAATAATGTACTTGGTCAACTCGGTGAAGTCTGGGACAAAGCACCTGAGGAAGTTAAATTTTATAAAGAAGGAATTTACTCCCTTTTTTCTTATCAGAAATGATATTTCTTGGATGGATTTTATTATTTCTAGGTCAATTTATCCCTCCTTGTTCACAATGTGCCCAAGGAGTTTTCCCTCAGTGACCCCGAAGATGCATTTCTTAGGATTCAGGGATATCCCATATTGCCTACATTTGATGAGAACTCATTCGATGTGTTGAATGTGGTCTCCTCATTTCTTTGAGAAGACTATGAGATCATCCAAGTAAATTACAATGCAATACTTGAGGTCTTTGAATGCTAGGTTCATTTCCCTTTGAAAGGTCATTCCCACGTTGATCAAACCAAAAGGAATTATGTTGTATGTAAAATTTCCCCAAGGTGTTGTGAAGGATGTATTAGTTCTATCTTTTTCTTCCACTTTAATCCGATATACCCCGAGAATCCATCTAGTAATGAGATCATTTCAGATCCTGTGACCACTTGCAAGATATGATCCATGATTAGGAGTGAGCAATTTTCTTTCAGAGATTCCTGGTTCAAGTTGCGAAAGTCCACACAAATCTTTATCTCCTTATTTTTATTTCACACTGGAACGATGTTTGCTACCCACGTGGAGTGGTGGATAGGAAATATGATTCTCACATTCAGCGTCTTGAGGAACTCTTCCTTGATGGTATCTGTTATCTTTGGATTGTGGGGTTGTTGTTTTTTCCTAAAAGGTTTGGCTTCCAAATTCAGGGGGATATAATGTTGCATTTATTTGGGCTAAAAATATTTGATCTCATCATAGGAATATGCCAAAATGTCTGAATACTTCCTCGGCAATGAGACAAATCTTCTTTTTTCTTCAATAAAGAAACACTTGCCAATATTCACCATTCGATGCTACTCTACAGTGCCAATGTTTTCTTTCTCAAACTCGGTTGTGCATCGTGATGAATCTTTTGTTCTTTCCTTGATGAACATGTCTTTTTTTTCAAATAGATCCTCTAGTGACACCAGGCCCTTTCGAATCTTGTTCCCTTTGATTTTGATTATCCCTCCTGAGTCAACTCCTTTTATTCCTTATTTTTCCTCTTCTTCTACTGACTCATGATGTGGATTTTCACTTCCTTTGAGAATAGACTACTCAAGTTCTATATTTTCTCTAAGAAATCAAGGAGTTGATTATTGTCATTGAAGACTTTCCAGTGGTCTGCATTTAGCTGGCACGCTTGGTCTGAAAACCATTTCGGCAGTCACCTTGTCATTATCAATGGACAGGTTTGGAGTCACCAACAAAGCTGAGACTGCAAGCAAGTCAACCTTTCCATTCTACTCATGCGGAATGTCTTGAATGGAGAAATCATTGAAATATTCAATGCAGTCCCAAATTTTTGTTCTATAGTGCTTATGTCTTGGGTTTTTGAATTTATATTGGTCTCTCACTTTCTTGACTATCACTTTAACATCTCCAAGACATTTGATATTTTTGATACCCATAGACTCAGTGGCATCCATTCTGAGGAGTGTAGCCTCTTACTCTGTAGTGTTGTTAGTATTTTCAAATTGCAGCTTGTATGTAAATGGGAAGAATTCACCTGAGGGAGAGGTCAAGACAATGCCATCTCTGGACCCTGCACTTGATTGGCCTCCATCAAATTCCATGGTCCATAGATGATCTTCTTCATATTCGGTGAGGAGTGGAAATTTTTGATTCCTTTCATAGGTGAGGAAGTAGTTCCCCATCGCACTGTCTTGAAACAAGATGTTTTTACTTGGGTCATCTGACTTTTAAATTTTATACTTCATTTTTTGCACATGGAGCAACTTTTTCATTTCCCCCTTTACTTGAATGGTCACTAAGAACCAATCCATATGAATTTCACCACCCAAATCTCTACAAAAAAATTTACTTAACAACATACCAAAGGATGTTGGGATATCCACCACCAAGATTGTGAGCAACACCTTCTTGTCTAGGAAGTCCGCCAAGGCCACTTGTGCATCTTTTATCCTTCCCACCAGTGACACTTCCTTAGATTCCATAGAGTAAAAAGAGCCATTTTCTCATGTCAGAGTAAGTCCTAGGATATTGGAAACTTTTATGGGCATGACATTATCAGAGGCTATGGAGTCTGTGACACGGTTGTTTAATTAGTAGCCTTTGACTAAGAGGGATAGGTAGAAGGGTTCTATCTTATTGGTTTTAGATGCACTTAGTGCCAACATGTTTTGTGTGGGAAGCATAGGTGGTGTCCACAGTAGACCCTTGGGATTGGGATTTGTAGTGTTGGATTTTGGGCTACCACTTTTGATATGATTAACAAACCTCTCAAATTTCTCCAGGTGCATTTGCAAAAACTCAATTTCAGAAATCTAAACCTTGGTCTTATTTGCATGTTTGATGTAATCAAATGGAGATGAGGCCGGTGAGCTTGATGTCCCAGGGATAGTGGGAGTTTATCATTGTGGAGGTGATGCTACCTTGGGTAATTGAGCATTTTTAGTGGACGAGGTAGCAGGTTTGTTAGGAGAAAGAGTGGTTGACCTTGGTTGAGCATTAGAGGGATTTGCGAGATGGATTTTGGTGAAGGATTAGATAAAAAGGTATATTTTGAGCTAGGGGAAACATGAGAGGACTTACTCGTTACAAAATTTAGTTTCTTGCTCGTGATTTGGTCCAGTTTCTCCTTTGTTGAATCCATTGATGGCGGAAGTGGAGATCCCCTGCTGATGATCTTGTTCTGCGGGACCACTACTAGAGGGTCTTCGTTTGTTTTCTTCTTTGGCATGGCCACCGAGGAAGAATATCCCTTCTGATACTAGTAGCGGGTAAACACAATGCATTAGAAGCTTGGTGCCTCTTCATCATCATCATCTTCTCTTGCTGAGTAGTATTCAATGAGACCATTTTGAGTATCATCATCGAATTCTTCAATTTCAAGAATGTTGCCATATTTTCTTTCTTCTTCTTCTTATTATTCTTCTTCTATTTCCTCTATTTCTTCTTCTTCGTCTACTTCTTCTGCATCACATGTTTCATTGATTGGTGGTGCCTCAAGGGAAAGCTTGTGAGGAGGCAAGGCTATCCTTGGTCTATTTGGGAGATTTGTCTTCTTTGGCACATTTCTCATGGTGATTTGGGCAAAGTTTGCTTCTTGATAGAAATCATCTCATTGGCCAAATTTTTAACCATAGGATATGTGGGAATGGAGCTATAAATTTGGTCCTTTTGCTTGTCATTGGGATTCTTCACCTTGCCTAAAAAAATTAGATCGTCTTCTATCTCGATGGCATAGTATTGAGCTTCCTTCAAAGTTCTAGGATGAGACCTTCTAAGAATAGACACAACTTCAGCTAGTTGAGAAATTATGAAGAATCTTTTTAAATTATCATCTGAGGGCATGGCTTCGAGAGGTATCCTCTTGAGCACCCTATTGTATATTTCTATGAAATCTTGCATGCCTTCATTAGATTCTTTCTTCATATGCACTAGTTGCACCAAGAGGTCTTGGTAGTCTTTTATAGACTTGAATCTATCTTCAAATCAAGTTCTGATATCATCCCAACATGTAATTGATCTAGCGGGTAGGAGGTAAAAAAAAATTTCCGCTTTTTCTTGCAAGGACTCCACAAAAAATCTGACAAATACATCTTCATGTTCAACACCCAACACACCATAGGTGGTGATGAAGGCTGCCACATGTTCTTTAGGGAGTTGTGAGCCATCTCTTATGAACTTTGGAAAGATTTTTCTTGAACCTCGTGGTAACTCATGAAGAGGTTGTGGGAGTGCAAGTGGGCATGTGTTCCTACCCCATGGCACAATAGGTTGTGGTCTCTCTTCGTCACCCATTATGGCTTTGGATTCTAATTTTTGATTTCTCTTGCTTCCACTATGGTTACGGCTCTTACCTGATGCTCTTTCTAGCTCTTGCTTCTACTTCAATTTCTTATTGCTTCTACTTCAGCTCTTTCTTCAGCTTTCTTCTTGCTTTAGCTTCCAGTTTAGTTTCCACGTCAGTAAAATTTTCAAAATCTTCACTGAGATTTGGAAACTCTATGTCCAATGGGTTGACACCACTTGGGCAACCAGTGAGAATAATTTCGGGACAAAGGGAGCACCTTGATTTTCTTATTAGTTTGTGCCTTCTTTAGAGTTCTTCAAAGATGGGGTCAATATTCCTCCTTGCCTCTGTGACCTGGTATATCTGTGATCAGCCAGCTTGTAGACTTGAGATTAACTTAAGATCTTCTTTGTTGTACTTGGGCTTGTCTCATTCTTTCTATTTCTTCAGCACATTTCTCTTCAGTATCTAACACCCTGGTAGCTATGAAGTAGTGTGAAAAAATTTCTCTATTATGCTAGATAACTTCCCTCAAGTCAGATACAATATCTTCTTGAATGTGGAAAATCAATTCAGGTCTCTTGGACAGGAGGGTTACCAGGAATAGCCATGGATATGAGACATAAGGACTTTGTGACTCTTCAAATTCCATTTTTTTATTTTTGGATATTTGAATTTTTTGTATTTTCTTGTGATTCATATTTTGGGTGCAAATTTTTCCAAGTCTGCCCCATGTGGGTGCCAAAAACTGTTGGCAAGAAAATTTTTTAGGTGGACAAATTGGTGGGTATCCACCAATGCTCTGAGACTCTAGGTCCCTCTACTTGAATGGTGCAGCTCCATTTATTATGCATGCATGAAATTGAAATATGTGGTGGCCTGAAGGCTTGGGATCCAACAGGAACACTCCACTGAACCTGCAAAAAAATCTTGCAATTTCTTGCAAGGGAGGAATTTTCTGAGGAGGTAGGAAAGGGAGTGGGAAAAAGGAAGGGGGGATTAATATCTCAGGTAGAAAATCAGATTCCTATAGACATTAATCAAAGTACTTCAACACACATATATAGAAAGAAAACAATTTTGTTACTTGCATCAAGACAAGGTAGAATTAGGAACACAAAGTTTCAATAACTCTCTCATCAAAAAAGGCAATAAACTCCTTTCTTCTTCATTGATGTTTTGGAAAAATTGTACATAGTGAGAAATAGAAGAACATATGAGAGGAAGAAAATAGAGGAAATTTTTATCTCTTTTGCTTCACTTCAAGTAGTAATCTCTCTTTGAGCATACAAAATTGACAACCCTTAAGAATGAGGGTGCCATCACAATTTATAGACTTGAGAATGACTCTTCGCCTACCCCCCACATGAATTTTCATTTTTCCCCTTACAACATGTGACTTTTCATATTCCTAGGTGTAGAATTAAGTCCCCTTTTATTAATTAAGGGTGACTTATTACATTACAAACTAAAGTCACATTTAAATGAATAAGACAAAATAGGAATAGGAAAAATGAAAAAGTGCAACCCCCAACAAAGGAAAAGAACATGAAGGAGGAGGGGGAGAGGGGAAGAGAAGAGAGAGAAAGAGAGAGAAGGAGAGAGAACTATGTTGATGAAGATGTCACTTCTATTGATTCTACCTTGCTACCTGATTGGTCCTTTCTCGAGCTCCACTAGAAATATTTCCACTCCCTTGAACTCTTTACTATAGTAGGATTCCACATGTGCTACCTTCTCCACTTGAGGAATGCAAACACAACTCAGGGACTCAAGCCAACCATCTGAGATATCATTGATGCTTTTGCTCTTCACGAACCACTACGGATGTTTCTCTGCAATGTTTGAAATTGTTGCTCCGATCTCAGATAGAGACTCCAATGTATTTTTGTTGAAGGAAAAGGGGTCCCTGGCCTTTTTATGAACATAATCCTCAAACGGTCTCAATAGTTCATCCAAGGGCGGGAACTCCAAGTTTTTGTTCTCTAATGTTGACATTGTCTTGCATCTTGAAGGTACGCTCCTCATTTGAATCCAGTTCATCAATGGCCCAATTCAACATTTCATATCGAGAGGAAAGGGTTCTCTCCCACACATGTGACAAGTCCTCAGATGGAGAATTGAATACTTTTCTAATCACCAACACCTGGGAGTGAGCATCTCCCATCTCCATCACTAGTGGATGAACTTGGTCCCAATGTTCTTTTTATTTTTCCAATCCTTCCCTTATCATCCAGACCTTATCTATAGTGGTGCACATGTACTTGTACAGTGAGATAAACTCTGGAAGAATTACTTTTCCTTTCTCGATGATCATGCTCGTCCATTTTTCATTTGTTTGTCCCTATATGGTGAAGGCATGTGTCTTCTTAATGGACTCTGGGTTGAAGCTATCGATTGGGGTAACTTCTTCAATTAGGAGTGACGATGAAGCATTCGGGTCCATGAAGTATTGCACATATGAGGAGAGTGTTTGCACCTGGTCATCCAACTGATCAATTTTCACCTTATACTCTTGGTTCCTTGCAAGGAGGCGAGTGGAAGACTCATGGAACATGTGTGCATCTCCTTTGTGAGTGGCTGGGCCTAGCGGAATGGTGCTTATTTCATATTCAACCAATGTCATCTCTTCAATAGGATTGATTACCTTTGGTCTGACTACTTCTACATATTGATTTCCTGTGGCACCACTGAAAAAGCATGAAGCCGCTTCAACAAACTTTTTCTTCTTCCCCTTGGTCATTGTTGATATCACTGAAAAATTAGAGACCGTCACCTGTTGGACTGTACGAGCTTCTTTTGTGATCATTTCCTTCATCAAGGGAAACATCTCATCTATCTTGGGCTCAACAACTGATGTGACTATTGTCTCCTGTCTCAAGGTGAGATGGTACATCTTGCACAGGGAGGAGCAGAGTGGCGGTGGAAGTGGAAGGTGGGAAAATTTGTGGTTGTTGAGAAGTTGAGAGGTGAATTGGCTCATTCTCTTCAATCTATACTTCTACTACATGGTCCTCTGTTGATCTAACCTTCTTATGAAATCTCCTACAGTAGGGGGCCTATGACTCCATTGCTTTACACTTCAAACTCTCTCCAGGATGGACTGAGCTCAAAGTATTCTCCACAACCTTTGATGAAGAGTGGTGTGATTCCTATCTCTAAAGGGTGGGGAAAATTCCCAATGCGATGGAGGCAGCCTTCTTCTTCTTGAACCATTATTTTGATCTTCTGATTACAACTTCAGTCCGCTCACTTATGTCTCCCGACTCATGGACATTCCATGTTACCTATGGAAAAGGTGAAGCCTTCATTACTTTATATTTTGGATCATACAACTTTGTGCCATCATCTTGAATTCCCTCTTCATACCAGTCGAACCTGAATCT
Source organism: Taxus chinensis (assembly GCA_019776745.2). Lineage (NCBI taxonomy): Eukaryota > Viridiplantae > Streptophyta > Pinopsida > Cupressales > Taxaceae > Taxus > Taxus chinensis. The sequence continues at coordinate 305,441,638 of CM034153.1, read as the reverse complement.
CCTCATTTTTTCGAATGTCATCTGCATATAGTCTCATTCCCTGACATAAAATTCATCTATGCAATTTACCCAATAATCTTTCATCTATGGTACATGATATGACTCTAAGAGATGGAAATTTTCTGGATCACATCAGATGTTGAAGTATACCCTCGGTGTATATGAATACAAGCTCAGGGATGCGAAGGTGGCTTCTAGGTGTGATGCATCATTGACACTCTTATAGGTGAAGATTCCAAGTGAGATGGGAAAGGATACATTCTTCCTTTTCTAGTTCTTGAGCTTACTGTGAACATGTACTAACTGTCTGCAAATCTTGAATAACATGATCTTGTCACTGAGATACCAAGGTAGTCTGAGTGGGGAAAGATCATAACTAAAAACTTGGATGTATGAGAAAGTGGAAAATTGTGTGAAGTATGACCCATACTTCTTGATCAAAGAAGCCACTTGTGGTGACAACCTTGAGGAAAGGTTCCCCTCCAGTGTCCTAATGACAAACATGGTGAAGGAATCATTTACCCTCGTGAAGTGTCAATTTCTCTCCTTTAAAACCAACTAAGGATATCTCTCAAATGTTGGGGCCTTGGGAGAGATGTTTTGAGAAAGTGCCAACCCTTTGAAAGGTCTCGAGCTCACAAAAGCATACACCAGATATGAAGTCACTGTGAATTTCTTCAAAACTAGTACCTGAAGCAACTGGTGGTGTAGGTTGTAACTAATGATTTTTCCCCAATAAATCCTCTATTTGTCTTATAAGATTATGAATATGAAAAGATACATCCAATCTTGTATTTCCTTTGAGGTTTCTTCTCCCATAACCCGACTGAGAAATTATTACATCAGAATAGCCTTCGTGGAATTCACCTAGCAAGAAGGACTTGGGAATTCTTGAAGGTTTTCTCACATGTTTTATCCATTAACCAAGAGCAAGGCCTTGAAGGTATATGAGTTTGTTTTTGGTCCACTCTTTTTGCTTCCATCCTTTGAAATGATGGATATATTGCTCAAATTTGGGATCTGTATTCAATGGGAGATGGATCTGAAAGAAAGTGCCACCAGGGCTGAGCCATCATCTACTCAAATGGTCCTGGTCTTGGGTTCATAATGTTGAGAACATGCCAAAACTAATTCCACACTCTACACTGAGACTAGATGTCCACCTGCCGCATACGGTCTACTCGTGAAAATGTTGTCCTCCACTAGCTCTCTTGGTCCTCCAAAAATTTGGTCTTTGAGATCCTTGAGGTCCATGTGGGTGACATTATTATCCCCCATAGCTGAGTACTCAAAGGAGAGAGAGTTGAGACTAGTTCAATGCCTGAAAATTTGAACTTCATGGTTGACACTGACACTTCTTTGTGTCAGGAATGGGAGTTTACTATTTTTAGTAAATTGATATTTTCACCATTTTTCAACTCGGACCACCTTTGATCACCTTTCTCATTCCTCTGAATGTTCACTAAAAACACAGTGCCTTTGCAAAATTTTCCTTTTGTGAAGATTTGTTATTTATAGTAAGTTTTTGTGTAGAAACTTGCTATTTTGGGAAAGTGGTCCTCCCAACCTCGGATTTTTATGAAATCAAATTTTTTGATATGGGTTTTTCCTCTTTATCTCACATATGAATTTTTAGCTCAACCCAATCTCTGGAATAATGGGAAATAAAATTCTAAAATTTGTGGGCAATGAAACTAGGGTTTT